>SKCR01052939.1:0-49016 GCA_019454045.1 Zanthoxylum bungeanum | reverse complement strand
TCTCTTCTCCCTTTAATTAGATACCTGTAAATAAATAGAATCAATAATTAATAACAACAATAGAAATTAAGTCCTCGTAGGATCGATATTTTTTATACTACTTGAGCCATATGTGCACTTGCGTTACGTGTGTGATTTCACCGATCACTTACTCAAATTATCCATAACTTATCATCACATACCAATATAAATACGTGTACTAATACTTTTACATATACTTGTTCATTTATATATACGTATACGTACCATTACACATTCATTCACTTACGTACATAAACACATACATATAGACATTGAGCTCGTCAACTACTTCACTTTACAGCATAGCAATAACCAAGAACCCATACATGTGGAGGTCGATTACTTAACTATACATAGTCTCGCACTTCTTTCTCAGTACCATCTCTTATATATTCTTGTCTTAACCTAAACACTTCAATCATCTTTATATACATATATATATAAACATAATTCAACTTTCAAGTACTCATCGCATAGATTACTTACTTGGCTTCGCGAACACCCCAGGTCTTAGTCAAATCTTTCAAAACAAATCGCAAAATATTGTTAGAATTGCAACTTATGAAATTCTCGACTTAACTTTGACAAAGTGCCAGATCTTTCTGGGACGACCCAAACAAATCTTATTTCAATTTCTTCAGTTCCAATTGTCTTAAAACATCATTACAAACTAATGCAGGCCACTAGTTAACTTAAACTCTTGGGTTAAGCATTTTTGGAAATTCTTCCGAAAAACGTTCCGAAAATACAACGGAAGGGTCTCGAACCCTCCGAACCTACCCGAATTTATCCAAACACGTTCGTAATATCATAAATAACTCTTAACTATCGTTAAATCAAAACACACCATTCTACGCAAAAACCCACTTTTACCGAAAACTTGCATATTCTATCGGATCGATCAAACTCGTTCCGTTTTCACTCGGATTCTACCAAATACATATATTCAATATAATAATACTCAAACAATTCAATTTATATTCTTACGCTACTCTACAAAGCTACTGGATACATCTGAATATTTAGCGGAAAACTTGAAATTAGCGGACCGGGAGGTCTTTGTAGACACTGTATTTTTGCATAAGCCCAATGATGAGCCTCGTATGGAGGCACTACCTGAAAAGTTACGGAAGTCGCGTGAAACAAATGCCGAAAGGGAAACCTCCAAAGTTAGCACCTCACTGGATTCAGACTCATTAGCCCGCCTCAGATTCACTCATTCAGCCGCTGTTTCAAACCATAGCCTCGGCTCATGCAACCCACGCGGCCCAAAGCCCATGCAACCCATCCATCCACACGCCCAAGACCCACCACACCATGCAGAACACGCCCAAGGCCCACACAAAGCCCATGCACGCCCAAGCCTTCCCAAATAAAAGAAATCTCATGCAAAACACATGTCAAAAATCCCTCAAATCACCTTCCAATTTAACAAGATATGAAATCTCATCCTCACCAAATTTAGAGATTTTGTTCCCTAAATAAATTAAATAAATATATCTCATATTTGCATGATTTATTTCCTTACTTATGAGACCCCTTGTCATTATAAAAATGAAGCTTGACCAAACCATAAAACACTTTTTCTACACCACTCACACGGCAAAATCACAAACAAACCCTTAGCCGAGACACCTTGGAGAGACATACACAACAATTCACCAAAAACCTAGGGTCTCTCTTTTCTCAAACAACACACACAACAATAACTAAAAAAACAAACCTAAGACTAGAGACACACGACATCAATAAAAAAGAGACAAACAACAACAAACACCAAAACAAAAGAAATAAACAGACCAAAATACGGGAAGCATGAATGTGCAGCCACCTGGACGTGAAGCAACTTGGAGAGAAACAACAAAAAATAACCAGCGACCAGAAGAAGGCATGCACTGAAACAGTGAGCAGAAAATAACCAAGACAGCAATCTAAAACCGAACAAAGCAGCCCCTAAAATACTGAACAAACCAGCCTTGAAACACCGAGAAACAACAGCCCAATATCATCGAAAATAACCCCAAAACAGAAGCCCCATATCACCGAAAATAACCCCAAAACAGCAGCCCCAAAACCATGAAAACAACAGCCCTTAAAACAGCAAAGACATTGACCAAAATCGCAAAAATAGTGAGCCAAAAACAGTAAGAAAAATAGTGAAAACAACCAGCCAAATAGTAAGAAAAACAACCAAAACAACATCCCAAAACCACCAAAAATAGCAAACAGAAACAGCAAATAGCAAACAGCAAGTAGAAAACAGCAAAACAGTGAGTGAAACAGCGAACCAGAAATAGAAAACAGCGAACCAGCTTCAATCCTTGGTTTCACTGGATTCCGACGTCCCTTGGCCCGCCGCCAGCAGCTTGAGGTTGGGGGTGAGCCGACGCCCCTTTCTATGGTGGTGCGTCGGTCGGCCGTGGCCGGAGTGTGGCCGGCGCACCCAGAACTAGAAAATGAGATTTGGGGTGGGGGTCGAGTGGTTTCACTTGACATGTTATGCATTTTCCGTAATTACAAGAAATTATGGCAATTTATAGAGAAGTTTCAGAAAATTATATTCTGACCCTTGCAAAATTGCAATCAGGTCCCTACTATGGAACATTCTCGAATATTTATATTTGTGAAGCCCTTCTGATGGAAATTTCGAAACATATTCAACATGAAAGTTGTTCGTCTCGGAAAAAAGAGTCTGATAGTTCATGAATTAGCTCAATCAGTGCTTATTTGCTATCTTTATAGCCGAGACAAGAAATTTTTACGCGAATAACAATAAAAATAGAAATCGCGTAGCCGGTTATCGAAATCACGCGCTTTCTAACGCGATGAACCTTCACTTTAAAATATTCCCTCCTATTATCCAACACAAAACTCTTATTTTCGAATAACATCCCGTTCTGAATTCCAAACTTCAATTCGAAAATCTTCCAGGACGATTCCGAAAAATATTCAAGATATTACACTATATATAAGAGTACCTAAAATATATACTTTTCAAATGTATTTATCATTGATCTGCCTTTAAATTATGTTATTGAATGTGTTAAATGTATTAATATTCATTATTTCATTTTTGTAGGATGCATTATATGGAGAATTCAACAAAAAAGAGTGAAAACTCGAAATTCTTGATTTACACCAGTGATTTCTTAATTTGTATAATCGTTAGTATTTTGACCATAACTTTCTCATATAATGTCCAAATAAAGTGATTAAAGTTGAATTGGAAAGAAAACGCAATTATCTATAACTTTATAGTTTATGCTAAATATTGAATTGAAATATTTTCAGGATAAAATCTTGCCTGGAATTGATGGTACTACATTGTCAATCAGTGTTGCAACACAAAATCTTGTGGCACACTACTGGCTATTTAAAAACCATTCCAGTGACTTGAAAAGGGTTTATGGTGTGCCACCAGTACGATAAGTTCAAAATTTAATAGGAAACTTGGTTTTATGATATGTATAACGGGAACATTTAAGGTTACTTCATATATGTTTTTGGGGAGGAAAATAGCCTCTTTTGATGCCACCACACTCTCTAAATATAGAAACCATTCAAGAACAACCAAGAACAAGAAGATCAAATAAGAATCAAGAAGGGAAGATTGAATAACTTGAAGATTGAATATTGACAACCTTCATGATTTTTTTCTTTATCCATTCTTTATTAATTCTTTGTTGTTTATTACATTTAACATGATGATTTTGTTTATTTTCTTCATCATGAACTATATCTTGTTCTAGGATTGGAATAGAATCCAATATGAACTTTTATTAATTGAATTTTTTTATGATTGATTTGTGACTTTCTACGTGAATTGCTTATTATTCTCTATGCTTAATATGTCTTATTACTTGATCACCAATAAAATAGTTGTGGTAAACCCTAACAAACTTGGAAATTGAAATTTTGGTTTAGCCTTGGGAATTGATAACGTGTGATCGTATTCATAGAATCGATTTCCGTAAATGATAGGAATATACATGCAGGGCTTGCATAGCCATAATTAGAACTTGACCATAATGAGTTTGGCTTATATTAATTATCATGGGAATATAGGTAATTGAATTAAGTTAGACATTTCTAATCAACCACCGAAAGAGATTTGTAGATAATTTTATATTTTATATTAATAATTCATTATATTTAATTAATTATAAAAATAGGAGAAAGATTTAAGGGAATATTATGAGGAAATTGTGATCTTAAATTATCCTTACCTTACTACTTTCGATTATTTAAATTTACTTTATTTTGCTCTAATTTGTTAGTTAATAACTCTTCCATCATAATTGTCAGTCTAAATAAGGTTAGGATTAATAAAATTGATATCTGACATTAATAATAATTTTTCGTGGGATCAATATATTTCTATATAACTCGTACGATATGTACAATTGCGTGCTATACGAAATCACAATCAATATATATATATATAATTTTATTATAAAGAATAAAAGAATATGATCGTCTTTATCCCATCTATAGGGACTAACTTTCACTTGCTAGATCACCATTGTCTATGCCTCGAAGGGGATGAGAACAAGGTATGAAAGATGTGAGAACAAGACACGTAGACTAATAAAACCATACTCAAAAGTAGTGAGAACAAATTCTCTAGGCTAATATAATAAGGGCTCCCAAATGTTATACATGGGTTCTTTATTGTTATTTTATCATAAAAAATAATTATTTTCATAAATTTGGGATCAAGGGATTTAAATTTTCTTGTTGGGGTGACAATGTTGATCGGATTTTAGGATTAGCATTACACCTAATGTTTGTGTCTCGGATTTCATACTTACATTAATGATTTAACCCCCCCCCCCCCCCCCCCCCCCCTTTTTTTTTCTAAGGAAATTAAACTGCTATTTGGTATTTTATCTAATTATTAGTCGAAATTGTTGCCATTTAAGAAAGAATAGTACGTTAAAAAAACGTTGAGGGTGAGACTATTTGTATAGGTTCCTCTATCTTTAAGCAACTTAGGCAATTGTTTAGGATCTATTTTCAAATATAATGTCATATATAAATTTATGTCCATATATTTAAGTTTATTACAAAAATTAATAATAATTTTTAAAAAAAATTATATTTCGTTGTAATTAATGACTTTATTATTAATTTTTATACAAAAATAATAAATTTTTTTCCCAATGTAATAGTCAATTGTAGTGAAGAGTTATTAAAATTATAAAATTATTATATTTTAATAAACTTTTATTTTTTAAGGTGCTTTTATGTGACCCCATCTCACGGGGCCATTTATCTGCTCAATGCAAGGAAATTGACTTTTAGTGGCGAAAATTTTCGTCACTAAAAGTCATTTTTTCGCCACTAAAATTATTAGTGATACATGGGTGAACTTCGCGACAGAACGCGAATACTCAGCGTCGCAACGCGCAAGGGTGAGCTTCGCGACGCTAGAGATCTAAGTCGAGACGCTGCCCTATGTTAAGTATTGGCAGTGAACAAATTTACCTTGAATCCAATCCAAACAACTTCCAATTTTCTCCAAACACTTCAATACACCTAAAATTTAATTTTAACATCAAAACCAATATCAATACATGTTAAATAACAAACATATATGTATTCTAAATACATATATGTATTAGTATGAATCAAAACACAAACCAAATTAGAATCCCACAATGAAGCGACTCATGAACAATTCTATATCACTCAAATATGGTCAAATGTGGCCATAACTCCAAGCTATTATTTAGAGTTTCAAACTTTAATTTTATGTTTATGTCCAACATAAAAATTTTGACCCAATCACAAATATATTGTGTTTTTCTTCTAAAGCATCCATACACAATTCATTAGCCTAATTTCAACACTAAGCTATGTTATTATGTATCCAATACATAATACATCACTATATATTTCATTAATGATAACAACTCACTAATGAAAACATAGCTTTAGAGAATATCAAACTTACCTAGCAAGCTTGATTCCAAGATCCAATCTTCTTCTTTTTGTTGAAATGTTGAACTTCCAAAGCTAGCAAGCTTGATAAGAAGATCCAATCTTCTTCTCCTTATTGTTGTAGAGAACTTCAAAAATTTCTCCCACAAAAACTTTACTTGGGCTAATATTTATTTCTTTTACTTAATGCTTGTTTTAGCTTGTTTTGCCTTGATTAAAAACTTGCTCAAGCTTGCCTTTTATAACAAAATTTATGCATTTTTTAATTAATAAAAGTTCTAATTAACTTTTATGTGAGTTTAATCTAATTTTTCAAAATATTAATCTAGTTTTTCAAAATATGTATAATTAGGTGTGACTAATCACATTTGTCTACCACTTTGATTTAATCTATTTAAATCAAGATAAGGTTTAATCAATGGATTAATTCAATGTCTACCACTTTGATCTAATCCAATTAAATCAAGTCAAATACACCTATTATTACATATTTATAATTACCAAAATATCCTTCATTGGTAGAGATATTTATGAAATTACAACAAAGTTTTTGTGTGATTTTGGATTAATCCAATTAGGTCAAAGTAAATAATTAAAATTATCCAAAAATATTTGATTATTTTAGTTGATAATTATAATATCAAATATTATTTTTAACCCAAGTGCTCAACAAGTACACTTCATATTATGGGACACTCTACGTCTAAACACGTTCATCATATAAGCCTAGCTTATATGTACACAATTCGGCCACCTCCGAATTTGCAAAGAACACGAACGACCTTTCTGAACTATACAAGTCAAAGTCATCACATATGTTTAACAATCCCTCTCTCCTAGGCTATCTTAGTTATTCTTAGGAAACATCGATTACACCGTCAAGTTTCCAAGACGCACATCTCATGTCAATATGTCCACGATTCCTTACAACTAATCAAAACACCATTTGTGATATATACGACCACCCTATGTGATTGACTTTGGCCAAAGTGTTAAGAATAGTGACTCACTCACATGAATACCTAAACACCTTATGGTTCACATACGGGTCGACAGATCCTATCTTGATACGCACTTGATTAACGAGTACGTCGGTCCACACCCAACGAACATCTAGCGGTCAGACCATGAAAGGTCTCTGACATAAATGGCATCAAAGTGTGGAGGATCATACACAAAATCAATATTATCCTATAATCAAAGGATCACATATGCTACTCAACTCAATGATATTTCTATTGACGGTGGTGTGTACTTCCAACTGTTAGGAATCACCCATGAGTCATTCAATATTCGCTCTAATGAATACCCACATGTCTATATGAGCTTCCTTTGCTCATGGTACATCGGGTTAAACCATTGGAACTTCAATTCTAATATACGACATATGCTAGTCATCTAGGTTATAGGAATTCGACTGTATTCTAAAATAAAATAATATTAAAATTTTAATTTAAGAATAGTTTATAGTAGTAATACTATCCCAATGTCGGACCACCTAGTGCCCAATATTACTACATGATTATTCTAATATTGATGTCATTCTTAACGTATTTATATATCAATCTAATATGCATAATGACATTACCATTAACAAGGTTGAAATGGAAAAGTTGTTATTTATTAATATATAATAAAATATAATTTATAATATATTATTCGGATTGGCGCTCCAAGCACCAACTCCAACAAACTTTTACTTACTTAGTGTCTATTTGAATGGCACTGAAGTCCCAGCTCCTTCACATGTTTATCGAATAACTTAGGAAGTAAAGCCTTATTAAGCGGGTATGTTATGTTGTCTTATCCTTGAACCTTCAAGACCACTATGTCTTTTCGTTCAATAATTTCCATAATCACACGATATTTCATTTCCACGTGTTTAGACTAGGAATGCGCTCTCGGCTACTTCACATGCGCAATAATTCTGCTATTATCACAGTACAATATAATCGAATCCTCAATACTAGGCACAATGTCAAATTTTATGATAAAATTTCTAATCCAAATAGCTTCCTTAGCACCTTCTGAAGCCGCTATAAATTTCGCCTTAGTACTGGAATCAACTGTTGAGCCTTACTTTGAACATCGCCAACTAAACACACTGTCATTAAGGGTAAATATATATTCGGATGTAGACTTTCTATCATATGGATTTCCCTGGAAGTCGGAGTCTGTATAACCCTTAAAATGTACCTCATTTCTCCATATATGAGAAACTTATCTTTAGTACCCTTAAGAAATTTCAGGATATATTTTACGATTGTCCAATGATCATTACCTAGATTAGATTGATATCAGCTAGTCACACTGACGCCAAAAATGATGTCAGGTCTCGTACATAACATAACATACATAATACTTCTAATACAAGAAGCATATAACAAGTTAGACATTCTAAATTTCTCTCTATCAGTCTGAGGCGCTATTTTCTTCGAAAGATGTATGCCGTATCAAAAAGATACATTTATTGCCTTGCAGTTGGTAAAACTGCATCTTTATAACATTTTATCTATTTACGTGGATTGTGACAACCCTATAAGCTTCCTAAATCTATCCCGATATATTCTTATACCCATTATATAGGAAGTTTCACCAATGTCTTTCATGGCGAAGTTCTTGCAAAGGTAAGTTTTCACATTTTGCATCAATCCTATATCATTTCCAATGATAAGTATATCATCTATATACAGTATAAGGAATATTATCATGCTCCCATTAATTTTCTTATAAACACATTGTTCTTCCTCGTTCTTGATGAATCCAGATAATCTGATTATCTCATCAAAACGATGATTCCATCTTCGGGATGCATGTTTAAGTGCATAAATAGACTAATTGAGCTTGAAAACCAAGTCTGAAGTCTTAGTGGATATGAAACCTTCTGATTATTCCATATAGATATCTTCCTTAAGGAATCCATTGAGCTATGTGACGATCAATCCATTGCATGTTGAAAGCATCACACTATATCTAATGTTTTATCGAAGCGACCTAAGTTTCGACCACTTATACCCTCACAATAATGATGGTATTTAGCATAAGTAATAAGAACTCATTCATCTCCGTATTGACAAGACGAACCATCCAAGAATGCTATAATATTATTAATACAATTACTTAAAATAAATTAATCACCTAATCAAGGGATCTTTATGACAATCAAGTCATTAACATGCTTAGGTCAAAATAAAATTTTTAATTTAAAACATGCAGTGTATATCCAATATGACTTATGAATAATTAAATTAAAATTATAGAGGCATAGATTCAAATATATGTCAAACATGCAACATGTGTTGTGTGATTAAGACCTGTGCTGATACCATTATAGTCCAGTTAATCTAGCAAATAATACACTTGCTCAACTTGGCTAGCCAACATAAATAGCTCATCGGTTTGTAAAAAAAAACATGTGATATTAATTGTGATAACCTCATTCAACTCATTCTTTATACCTTTTTGCTCATCGTATACATCATACCAATCACATTGAAAAAGTATAATTTTATTAGGATTGGGATATTCTAATTCGACAGTGTCTCTTACTAATTCAAGATAATTTTGTCAGCATGCTTCTTTGTATGGAATCTAAAGCCATTAAAAATGTAACCTTTATAAGAAAAAATCCTCATAATCGGACCTTGAGCCAAAGATAAAAGTTCTTTGTTTACTCTTTTATCACCATTGGCCCATAAATCTTTAACTAATACACAAAAGAGTAATAAAATAGGTTAACGTAAGAGCAATCTCTTTATCATGTCAATGATAATTGATAATATTCATTGTATACTTACCTTATTGTCAAACCACTTTATAAATTCAACTTCTTCTTCATAATTATCACATTCAAACTCCATATTCATTTAAAATAAATAAATACTATCAATACAATGTCTAATGCACTAACAAAAACTAATATTTTTAAGTTGTTAAAATAACTTACTCTATGTAACATTGGTCCTCTTCACAATTCCTCAAAATATATAAATGAGCTCATTTCTAGTTTAGAAAACTCAACTCTTTAATGACCATTTTACTTAAGGGCTTTCCAGTCTTCGTGAAGATCGACAACTTTGATTGATGTGCTTCACCACCATCACAGTTTCTATCTCTACGTGAGAACCTTGTTTCCGCCCTACCTAAATATCTAGAGCAAAAAGTCATACAATCATCTGCTATATAACCCTCAGCTATTGATCCTTCCGGACGAGCTTTATTAAGCACATAACCTTTTTATTTTTACATTTCCCCATTTTAAAAATAAACGTAAATTTTTATAACCTATCCTGAATATGGAATATAAAGAAAATATATAGATTAGAGTAGATATGCTTATACCTTTCAAAATGAAACATCCATATATATTGTACAGGCCCAGCTACCATTGTTTCACTTGATAAATGTATACACAAGTACACCATAATATCAACAAAAAAAAAAGATAGAAGGAATATTCGCTCAAGCTTGCAAAGGGTCTTTGCAATGTTGTATTGTAAGCTTTCCAACACATCTACTCTTAAAGACTTTGAGCATAATTGCTTGAAGAACATCTCTATTTCAACTAAAGGCCCATAAATATCTTTTGATAAGATACCAAGGAAAGTCGAGGCAATTAAATCTTGCATAAACACATGACAATTATGACTTTTCATGCCAAAAATTCTACCATCACTCTGATTTACACATCAAGCAAAATTAGAAGAGTATCCATCTGGAACTTTCAAACTAGCAAAGAAGCCACAAAATTTTCTCTTCTTTTTCAAAGTCAATGCAAAAGTAGTTGTTGGCATTTATAATCTACCATTATTTTCAAAAATATGCAAATCCTTACGGATTCCTAACTCCTTTAAGTCCAGAAGAGAATTTAAATTATCTTTATTTTTTCCGACTACTCCCATTATTTTTCCCAAAAAATACTATCACATGTATTTTTCTAAATATGCATAATATCTAAGTTGTGATGTATTAAGAGCTTGCTCCAATATGGAAATCAGAAAAATATGCTTTTCTTCTTCCAAATATATATCAAAGAAGGGTCACTACTTTTTCTTTTACCATTACCCTTGCCAAATGTTACATTAACACAACCATTCAGTTGGTCAATAATATCATAACCTGAAAGATACTTAGGTGGAGAACAATCATCAATTGACCCATCGAAAGATTTTTTGTCAAACCTCCACTTATAATCAGCTTCTAGAAATCTATAATGCCCCATGTAACAAAATTTAAGACCATGCATTAATCATTGAGAGCATGTATCAACATTGCAAGATGGACAAGCAATGGCTCCTTTAGTACTCCACCCAGATAAATTCGCATAAACGGGAAAATCATTAATGGTCCATAATAATACAGCTCGTAATTTGAAATAACAAGTTGTATAAGAGTCATACATTTCAACCCCAACATCCCACAACTCTTGTAATTCATCGATTAAATGATTTAAATAAACATCAATGTCATTTCCAAGAGCCTTTGGACCAGGAATTAGCAAATAAAGTATGAAAAAGTCACTTTTCATACACATCTAAGGTGGTAAATTATATGGAACTAATATCGCAAGCCATATGCTATAAGAAGTGCTTAAATTTGCAAATGGGTTAAACCCACCTGAAGATAGACCAAGCCTTACATTTCGGGAATCCAAAGAGAAGTCATGATGCATCTCATCAAAAGATTTACATGCCTTAGAATCGGTCGGATGCCTCAGAACCCCATCATCAGAGCATTTCACATTATGCCACCGCATATAGGATGCTAGTTTTAAAGACATGTAAAATCTTTGAAGTCTTCGTATTAATGGAAAATGACGCAAGAATTTTTGTGGAATTTTTCTTCCTTTACTTGAACAATCACTAAGATTATCATTTTCAACTTCGTAGCCACCATTTTTCTACCTTGAGCATCCACAGACCGGGCAACTCTGAAGATTAGCATAATATATTCGATAATGTATGCAATCATTCATACAAACATCAATCTTAGTATAATTCAAACCTAAATCTTGTGTGTAATATTTTGCTTCATAAGAGTGTTTTGGAAATTTTTCATCATGAAGGAAAACTTTTCACAAAAGGCCAAGCAACATAGTTAGAGATTTATCACTCCAACCATTGATGCATTTTAAATTGAGAATATGTACAATAAATTCCAACTTTAAGAAACTTTTATAACCGGGAAATAACTCTTGGTTCGACATCTTCCATCAATCTAGTAAACTTTTCATGTACATGGTAATTTTCCATACTATCACAACCCACTTCAACCACACCTTCATTGAAATTAATAGATCTTACATTTGGTATATCATGGATTAAAGGAACTGTCTCATCAAATCCATCAAAATCTTCATCCCCATCAGAATCTTCATTTACTTCATTATCTTCATTATCTTCTCCATGCGAATACCAAATTTTATAGTTTTTTAATATCCCATTAACAATCAAATGAGTGAAAATCGCATCTCTATCATGGAAAATACAATTCAAACAGTTGTAGCATGGACATATTATTTTTCCATTGCTTCCCACCATTTTAAGTGCAAAATTAAGAAACTCATTAATACCATTTTTATATTTTGGAGTTCGCCCATCTTTTATAATTTTATGATTAATCCACACTCTATTCATCGTGAAACACCTTATTTGACTTCCTTTGTAATATCCTAATTTAGATTCACCAAATAAACATGCAATATCATATATGGATTTTAATACTATGAAAATAAAGACCAAACAAATGCACATAACAAGAAATGCATACATTCTCTACTGATAATACTTTTTCCAACTATAGAAATCAAGAAAAGAGTAAGAATTAATGTCATCACTAAGTAATTTTATAGGCATAAATTTATGTATTTGTTGTTAAGAATAATCAAACTTCTTAACACCAAAAAAAAAAAAAACACGACAACATATATATATTATAAGAGAGAGATTAAAAGTGAACTATTTATCCTAAGAAAAAATTAAAATGTACGCACCAGCTCAACTAGAGACGAAAATTTGATATAGCAATTTAGAATGTTATGATACACAGTGAGATTTGAAAAATAAAATATTTATCAGCTTACGACTTGAACTGGTTAATTCAAATGGCAATGTACATAATGAGCTAGAGGCTAGTCTAGTGACAAACAAATAATTACTCACCATACAGCAGAGAAAAGGGACACATCTTTTGTAATGGACTTTTCATAAAAATTAGATGATGCTTAAAAATAAGATGGTTATGCATGAATTAATGCAAGTGTATATTCTTACAGTAGTTGGCATTTGTGTTGAGTGAGGAACCGAAAAGCCATGCGCAGCGGAACCCGTTCGAGATCAAATCCCGAGCGAATAATTTTTTTTTTCGGCAATAGCAAAAAAAGGTGTGTTAAAATTTTTAATCACAAATTTAAATTTTCCAATGCACTAAAAAAAAATAACCATAAGCTCAATTAAAAATTCTACACACTTTAAACAATTTATCAACTCACTTTAAACAATTTATCAACTCTTGACAAATTATTCCAAGCAATTAAATTATTCTCCAACACTTGAAAAATAATCCAAGCATACAAAATCACCATATCAACTATATAATAATTTTTCCATACACTTTTATGCTTCAATTCCTCACATACATGCTTCTAATTATTCAACACTTCTACAACAATTTTTCTCATCAAAATTCATCAACAAAACAATAATAAATTTACAAATTAAATTTACCAACAATTGATTTCAAGCCTTGCCAATTGTTGAAGCTTTGTATCCGAAATCCCCAAATCCTCCAAACTCTTGATTCTTTGAAATTCCTTTTTCGTCCACCAAATTGAGCTTCTCCAAGAACAAATCTTGGTGATCAAAAGGTGGTTTGATCATTCAAGAATAGCAACCAACTTTTCCCCAAAATTCAACTCTTGATCCCTAGGAAAAAATAAAGCTTCAAGAACATAAATTAACTCTCAACTCTTAAGGATTAAGTCCATGTTCATGATTATTTGTTTGGGTAATTTTGTGGGAGAGTTTTTGCAAAAATAAAGCAATTTTTGCTTTCCTTTTGTTTTTGTTTATTCGGAAGCCAGCAGAGCAAAAAGCAAAAACATTGTTTTTTTGTTTTTATTAATTAAAATCAAGAAAAACCAAACCAAACCAAGCCTTTAAAATTAAACCATGGTAAATGAGCATATTTTCTCTACACCACATATTTAAAAATTTAACTTAACCAAAGTTAAATAATTCACACCAGCCAAAGTAACAAAAAAATTACAATTAAATGATTTTAGTAACTTTAACAAAAACCATTCAATTATACTAACTATAGTTACCTTAAAAAAATTAATACCTTTATTTGTATAAACAAAGTAATTAATTTCGAATATTAATTTAACAATTAAATTAATTCACTAATTAATTACTAATTTTATGTAAATCAAATTTACATCTATTATACAATAAACTTATATCAACTCTTGATATAAAATTAATTAATTCAATTAAATTAATTCATCTCATGAATTATCGGATCAAACAATTTAATCCTAAAACCCAAAACACTTTGTCAACATTTGACGAAAGTCGCCCTAGTGCTCAACGAGTAAACTTAATATAGTGGAACTCTCTAGGCTCACGTTCGGTTGTTAATTATATATATACATATATATCTCATATATTCATATACATATTCATGAAGGTCGAACCATACAAATCATGACTAAAACAACACGACACGTCGAACCATACAAGTCGAGGTTAAAAGTTAATGTATAATCCCTTCATCATAATCGTCTCCAATTGAGTAAGGTTATGGTTTTACTGTCAAAACCTTATCTACTCAATATAATAAATTTTCATAATCATATTCCATTAATAAATAATATATGCAAAACTCTTTTCAATATTATTTATAATGTTAAAGAAACATTTTCTTCAACGAACTTTCGGCCAAAAGATTTCTGGAATATACTCTGAAAAATTTCTGGAAACATAATCCAACCATATGGACTAACGAATCCTCATATTAACACACACCGATCTTCATGAGCATCGGTCTATACCTAACAATCATCCAGAGGTCAGACCATAAAAGGTTTCTGACATGCATGGTATCGGGCATAGAGGATCACTCACAAGATCACCGTGATGTCTCAAGTCAAAGGATCACAATAACTACTCAACTCGAAAAGATAACTATTGATAGTTTTATGGAATATCTATTAGTCATCTTTTATGAGTTTGTTCCATATTCATTCCACTAATGAATATCCGCATTTCTATACGAACTTCCGCTAAGCTCATAGTCTGTTGAGACAAACCATATGTCCATTACATATATAGATAATGCACTAGTCTTACTAATATAATGACCGACCCATGTCAATATATCTAGACGAGGAATAATTTATATTCGAGAGAATGCGTGATATTTCTCAACACCATTTGCAACTCTTGCAACTATATCACCATATGTTGTAACTCTCGGGTCTTTACTAATTTCATATAAGGTTCATAGTGAAACTCGAAATCTCTAACTCTTAGAGTAATCTAACACTTAGATTTACAATATATAAATAAAAGTAAGAAATTACCATACAAATAAATAAATAATCATGATAAAGAAATATTACATTACATAAATAATAAATATTAATACAAAAAAGTGAATGGTGCTCGATCACCATTTCCAACACTCCCACTTGATCTAGTGCCATTCACGATGGTATGTAATACCCATCGACTCCACGTGTTTCTCAAACAACTTGGGAGTTAAGGCTTTAGTCAGTGGGTCCGCTACATTTTCTTCAGTTCGTACTTTACAAACTAAAATGTCACCTCTAGCCAAAATTTTTCTAATTATGTGATACTTTCATTCCACATGCTTAGATTTCTGATGAGCGCGAGGTTCCTTGGCTTGAGCTATCACACCATTGTTGTCATAGAATAACGGAATATAATCTACTATAGATGGGACTAATCCAAGCTCCGTAACAAAATTTTTGATCCAGACAGCTTCATTTGCGGCTTCTGAAGCATCAATGTATTCTGCCTCAGTGGTGGAATCAGCAGTCAAACCCTGCTTGGTGCTCTTCCAACTAATGGCACCGCCATTGAGAGAAAACACAAAACCATATGTAGACTTTCTATCATCTGGATCAAATTGAAAATCTGAATCCGTGTAACCTCTCAACTGTAAGTCATTTTCTCCATAAATGAGAAATTTATCATTTGTACCAGGATATGTTTCACAGCCATCCAATGGTCCTGACCCGGATCAAACTGATAATGACTTGTAACACTTACAGCCATGCTGATATCAAGTCTAGTACATAACATGTCATACATTATGCTACCAACAGCGGAAGCATAAGGCTGGCTAAGCATTTTAGCCCTATCATCATATGTCTTAGGACACATTTTCTTAGACATATGAATACCATGTTTGAAAGGCACATTGACTGTCTTACAGTCAACAAAGTTTTACCTTTCTACGATCAAATCAATGTACTTGGACTGAGAGAGTCCTATCATCCTCCTCGCTCTATCTCTATAAAGTTTTATACCTAGTATATAAGAGGCCTCTCCCATATCCTTCATGGAGAAATTCTTACTAAGATAGGCTTTGACAGATTGTAACATACCTATATCGTTTCCGATAATAAGTATATCATCAACATAAAGCACTAAGAAGACTACCATGTTCCCACTAACCTTTTTATAGACACAGGATTCCTCTTCATTTTTAATGAAACCAGACGATCTGATCACATCCTCAAAATGAAGATTCCAACTACGGGAAGTTTGTTTAAGTCCATAAATAGACCTTTTAAGCTTACATACCAGATTAGGATCTTTGGCGAATGCGAATCCCTCGGGTTGTTCCATATGGATATCTTCCTCAAGATTTCCATTCAGAAAAGTCGTTTTCACATCCATCTGCCAAATTTCATAATCATAGTGTGCGACAATAGCTAATAAAATCCTGATTGACTTAAGCATGGCTACAGGAGAAAAGGTTTCCTCATAATCAATACCTGATTTCTGAGTATATCCTTTTGCTACTAGTCGGGCCTTAAAGGTTTCAACATTTCCATCGGGCCCTCGCTTCCTCTTGTAAACCCATTTACAACTGATAGGAACAATTTCGTCGGGAAGCGGAACCAAGTCCCAGACTTGATTATCATGCATTGAGGCAATCTCGGATTTCATAGCTTCCAGCCATTTCTCCGCATCGATGTCTAACATCGTCTCTCTGTAGGTTAAAGGATCATTTTCTTCGATTAAGAAAACATTGAGGGCATCGTCAGATGTCGTCCTGTCCTTTGCGACCTATGAGGTGGTTGTGTCAAAGGTATCTCATTTTCCTGAACTTCTGGTTCTATCGTCGATTCAATATTATTTTGATTGACTTCATCAAGATCAATCATTCTATGATCTGCACTTTCTAACACAAATTGTGTTTCTAAGAAGTTGCATTTCGAGCAACGAACACATTTCGATTCTCGGGATCATAGAACTGATATCCCATGGAATTTTAGGATATCCAATGAATCGATACTTGTACCCTCTAGGTGCAAGTTTATCCCGCTGTGCAACTCTTACATAGGCAGGATAACCCCAAATCTTAACATACTTAAGACTCGATTTCCTTCCAGTCCATAACTCATACGGAGTAGTCGGAACGGTTTTCGATGGAACTTTGTTCAGAAGATGAGCGACAATGTCTAGAGCATGGCCCCACAAGTATATAGGTAGATCAGTAAAACTCATCACGATCTAACCATATCTAATAAAGTTCGATTCCTCCTCTCCGAAACACCATTGTGTTGAGGAGTGCCTGTAGGAGCATACTGAGTGAGAATCCCATTCTCTTTTAAATAACTCACGAACTCACTGCTCATGTACTCACCACCCCGATCTGATCGAAGGCATTTCAAGAGTTTTCCGGTTTGTTTCTCTACTTCAAATCGGTATTCTTTGAACTTTTCAAAAGTTTTCGATTTGTGTTTCATAAGAAACACATAACCAAATCGTGACAAATCATCGATAAAAGTTACAAAGTATTGAAACCCACCCATGGCAGCATGATTTATAGGACCACATACATCGAAATGCACAAGTTCCAATAAATCATTAGCACGGTGTCCAACACCACTAAATGAGGATTCACAAACTGGTAAAGGTTCTATGGTTAGATCCGATATCACACCATCCTTATCTAGTTTGGTTAGGCATTTTATGCCTATATGACCTAATCTCATATGCCAAAGTTCTGTATTATTTATTTCACCCGATCTTTTCCTTTTAGATTTCTCTATATTAAAGACATCATGATTTTTTGTAAGAATGTAATGACCATCAACCATGGGACATGAAACAAGCAAAACATTCATATTATCATATAAATTCAAAAGACTATCTTTAATATTTATATGAAATCCTTCGCTATCAAGTACAGGAAGTGAAATGATTTGTCGTATCATAATCGGCACAAAATAACAGTTATTAAGTTTAATATTACATTCATCAGAGAGTTTAAAAAACAAAAATCCTACTGTTTCAACTTGTAGAGAATCTTCATTCCCTACTCGCAGCTGGATCTCTCCCTCCTTCAATCTTCTAGTTTCCCTCAGATTCTGCAATGAATTGCAGATATGAGATGAACAAGCGGTGTCTAACACCCAAGTCGAACTAGAATCAAAAGCAAGTGTAATGTCAATAACAGGAAAACAAATACCTGAGGGAGCTTTCTTCAAAGAAGCTAAATATTTCGGACAGTTGCGTTTCCAGTGTCCAAACATGTCGCAGTGGAAACATTTTCCTTTTGCAAAATCTGTCTTCACCTTTGGCTTAGAAACCCCTGCTGAAGCAACCTTTGGACCTTTACCTTTACCTTTGACTTTCTTTTTCTTTTTCAGTTTCTTCCCACCCGGCTTTTGAGAAGCCTGAGAAGGTCCAGAAGAAGAAGCACCAGTGACCATGAAAGCAGAACTATTCTTATTCATGTCATCTTGAGCCGTCAGTAACATATTGTGCAACTTAGAATAGGTGGGAAACATCTTATTCATGTTAAAGTTAACGATAAAGTCTTTGAAAGACTTAGGAAGAGATGCGAAAATCACACTATTCCCGAGGCGGTTGTTAATAGGAATATCCATCCTAACGAGCTCTTCGATACAATCTATTAGCTTCATCACATGTGGGCTAACAGGTTTTCCCTCCGGGAGGAAAGTATGAAAAAGCTCGACATCCACATTATGCATCTCTACCTGTGGTCGATCACTGAATAGTTCCTTCATATGCATCAAGATGGATCCGGAATCAGGCATCGACATATACTTCATCTGTAGTTCCGACACCATAGATCCCAAGATGTATGACCGGACTTTCCTTCCATCTCTTGAACGTCTCACATTCTTCATCTAAAGTATCATCCGAAACCTTTGCGGGCATTGGGTGATCTAGAACATATTCAAGTTGCTCCGCTTAACAGAGAATTCAGAGATTCATGAGCCAAACATTATAATTAACAGCACCCTGGAGCTTATGTGTATCAAGTATACGCGAAAGCGGATTCGAAATAGACATTGTAGAAGGAAAAAATAAAATAAAGCGGAAAATTAATATTTAAATATCATGATAAAACACTAAATAGAATATGGATTTACTTTTTCTATAAAGTGTCATCGCATTGTCTTACATATTCTTTATAATCTCTACAAACAAGAATACGGAAATTTAACTTTTAAATCTCACAATGCAAAGTAGATCCTTCTTGACATTTACGGAAATCTCACGCTTTAGCAATATTGACCTTTGTAAATTCAAGAAGGTAGACAACTATTGTCAATTGCATCTCATGCAACTCTTACATTCAGTCCTAAATCAAATCTTATCCTCACGCTTTAGCAATATTGGATAATTTAATTTTTAGATCAACTTGTCTATCGTTGAAAGTAGGATACTAATATTAACCTCACGCTTTAGCAATATTGGATAATACTTTCTCTTAAATTCGACTCATCTCATGTTTAATCGGATTAGAACAAAACATTACAATCAATCCCTCACGCTTTAGCAATATTGGGAAAAATCAGAATGGTTTAACTAATACCGTATAGACAAGCCGGACCATGTCATATTTTCACACAAAATTAATGAAACTTAGATCTAGTGTAGAGATTTCAACAAGCTCAAATGCATACAAATATTTAAATGTATGCATGTACAATAAAATGCATAAACATGTAATCTACTATTAAATGTATGCATGGGCATTTTATACAATTAAGAAAAATTATAATGAACATGAATAATTAAAGACATGTATCGCTCTGATACCACTTGTTGAGTGAGGAACGGAAAAGTCGTGCGCAGCGGAACCCGCCCGAGATCAAATCCCGAGCGAATAAATTTTATTTTTATTTTTTTCGGCAATAGCAAAAAAAGGTGTGTTAAAACTTTTAATCACAAATTTAAATTTTCCAATGCACTAAAAAAAATTACCATAAGCTATATTAAAAATTCTACACACTTTAAACAATTTATCAACTCTTGACAAATTATTCCAAGTAATTAAATTATTCTCCAACACTTGAAAAATAATCCAAGCATACAAAATCACCATATCAACTATATAATAATTTTTCCATACACTTTTATGCTTCAATTCCTCACATACATGCTTCTAATTATTCAACACTTCCACAACAATTTTTCTCATCAAAATTCATCAACAAAACAATAATAAATTTACAAATTAAATTTACCAACAATTGATTTCAAGTCTTGCCAATTGTTGAAGATTTGTATCCAAACTCCCAAAATCCTCCCAACTCTTGATTCTTTGAAATTCCTTTTTCGTCCACCAAATTGAGCTTCTCCAAGAACAAATCTTAGTGATCAAAATGTGGTTTGATCACTTAAGAATAGCAACCAACTTTTCCCCAAAATTCAACTCTTGATCCCTAGGAAAAAATAAAGCTTCAAGAACATAAATTAACCCTCAACTCTTGAGGATTAATTCCATGTTCATAATTATTTGTTTGGGTAATTTTTGGTGAGAGTTTTGGCTTGAATTTGGAGAGGAAAAATCACTTCTTTTATTGTTCCTTTTTACGGCAGAGGAGGCAGAGAGAAGTGGAATTGAAGCAATTTTTGCTTTCCTTTTGTTTTTGTTTATTCGGCAGCCAGCAGAGCAAAAAGCAAAAACATTGTTTTTTGTTTTTTGTTTTTTGTTTTTTGTTTTTATTAATTAAAATCAAGAAAAACAAAACCAAACCAAGCCTTTAAAATTAAACCATGGTATAGGAGCATTTTTTCTCTACACCACATATTCAAAAATTTAACTTAACCAAAGTTAAATAATTCACACCAACCAAGGTAACAAAAAATTACAATTAAATAATTTTAGTTACTTTAACAAAAACCATTCAATTATACTAACTATATTTACCTTAAAAAATTAATACCTTTATTTGTATAAACTAAGTAATTAATTTTGTATATTAATTTAACAATTAAATTAATTCACTAATTAATTACTAATTTTATGTAAATCAAATTTACATCTATTATACAATTAACTTATATCAACTCTTGATATAAAATTAATTAATTCAATTAAATTAATTCATCTAATGAATTATCGGATCAAATAATTTAATCCTAAAACCCAAAACACTTTGTCAACATTTGACGAAAGTCGCCCTAGTGCTCAACGAGTAAACTTAATATAGTGGAACTCTCTAGGCTCACGTTCGGTTATTACTTATATATATACATATATATCTTATATATTCGTATATATATTCATGAAGGTCTGCCCACCTACAAATCATGACTAAAAATAACACGACACGTCGAACCATACAAGTCGAGGTTAAAACGTTAATGTATAATCTCTTCGTCATAACCGTCTCCAATTGAGTAAGGTTATAGTTTTACTGTCAAAACCTTATCTACTCAATATAATAAATTTTCATAATCATATTCCATTAATAAATAATATATGCAAAACTCTTTTCAATATTATTTATAATGTTAAAGAAACAATTTCTTCAACGAACTTTCGGCCAAAAGATTTCTGGAAAATACTCTGAAAAATTTCTGGAAACATAATCCAACCATATGGAATGACGAATCCCCATATTAACACACACCGATCTTCGTGAGCATCGGTCTATACCTAACAGTCATCCAGAGGTCAGACTATAAAAGGTTTTTGACATGCATGGTATCATGTATAGAAGATCACTCACAAGATACCGTGGTGTCTCAAGTCAAAGGACCACAATAACTACTCAACTCGAAAAGATAACTATTGACAGTTTAATGGAATATCTATTAGTCATCTTTTATGAGTTTGTTCGATATTCATTCCACTAATGAATATCCGCATTTCTATACGAACTTCCGCTAAGCTCATAGTCTGTTGAGACAAACCATATGCATTACATATATAGACAATGCACTAGTCTTACCAATATAATGACCGACCCATGTCAATATATCTAGACCAGAAATAATTTATATTCGAGAGAATGCGTGATATTTCTGGACATCATTTGCAACTCTTGAAACTGTATCACCATATGTTGTAACTCTCGACTCTTTACTAATTTCATATAAGGTTCCGAATGAAACTCGAAATCTCTAACTCTTAGAGTAATCTAACACTTAGATTTACAATATATAAATAAAAGTAAGAAATTACCATACAAATAAATAAATAATCATGATAAAGAAAATATTACATTGCATAATAATAAATATTCATACAAAAAAGTAAATGGTGCTCGATCACCATTTCCAACAATTTGAACTTTGAGGAAATATGGTTTATGACCAGAAAAAATATACTATAATGGATTAGAGAATCACAACATTCAGTCATGTTAAATTTGAGGAGATTAATAACTATTCTATTTCCATTGATTTTTGTCATCACAGACCTACCCATCAGTCTACTAATTACCAAAATCACCCAATGACAACTGATACGAGGCTCAATATCTTAACGCAACTTTAAGATGCCTCACCAACCAAACCTACTGTTGGAAATTCTTCAAATCTTCAAATATACTTCTTTGGATGGAGGAGGGACATATCCCTTGGATGGTACCCCTTAGGGACATGTCTTCCATTTGTGTGTAACATGGTCCTATGCTCATGGGATACATAGGAGTGGTGCAACCCTAAGGAGTGTTGCACTCTAACCCAAAGGGTGGCTTTGAGGCACCCTTCCATGCTTATAAAAGGAAGTCATTATGTTCCTTTATATACACAGAAATAGTGTTGTTAGATAGTAATTCACATGCTAGGTTAGAATATTTTCTGGAAAAATACGGACTGTGCATGAAAAACCCGTAGGGCGTTCGAACGCCCGACGCACGCGAAGGCAAAAATCTGAAAATTCGTAAGAATGTTGGAATGCGTCTTCAAATGCAACTCGAACGCAAGCCTTATGCCTAAGAACGTTCGAACGCGTCCTAAACGCAACTCGAACGCAAACTCTCTGGAATCATTCCGTTCGAACGCGTTCTCGAACGCTATACGAACGTGAACTCTCTGGAAACATTCTGTTCGAACGCGTTATCAAACGCTACACGAACGTGAACTCTCTGGAACACTTTGTTCGAACGTGTTATCAAACGCAACACGAACGTACACACACTGGACAGTCTCGTTCGAACGTAGATACGAACGCGACACTAACGAAATAGTCCTGGAATTGTTATAAACTGCAAAGACTTATATTAATATTAACTTAGGTAATCATATACTGAATCACTATAATCTTGGTAGTATAGATTTAAGTTATTATTAGGTTGTTCAATTATCACAAGCATACACTTAGTGATAAAGTTGAAAAATTTATTGTGTGTTGCATACTTGGTTGAGAATTTAAAGTGTAATTTTACACAAGTAATTCCATCCAATCTTGTTTGACAGATACACATATATCTACACTTATCGTATATTGTTTTGTGACATTGACAAAGTGAAATACTGAGTTAGAATTGCTAAGAGGTTCTATTGAGAAAGTAGTTAAAGGATATTCTGTCAAAAAGGCGATAAGAGCTTAAGTGGTCAGGGACTTAAGTGGTTACTCCGGACCCCCCTCGTCCTCTGGGAATATTCCTTTATTTACTTTTCATAAGAAATCTTGGTTGGAAATTCAAAGACTTGTGTTTATTGGTACTACTGTCCAATAGAACAACAAGTGGATATTTGGTATATCACTTGACACAAGATCATTTGTTGGTCGTTGTACAATTTGTCTTTTGTAGACTTATTGAACCCTGTTTGTTTCCAGTTATATATGGTTAGCAAAAACATCACAGTACCGGTCTCTCATGGAGAAAAACCGGAGAAGTTTGGTGGGGCAAACTTTAAACAGTGGCAGAGTAAAATGTTGTTCTACCTGACAACTCTGCAGTTGGCTAAGTACCTCAAAGATCCTCCGGGTCCTGTGGAGGGTGAATTAGAGGCAGCCAAGGAACTGTGAGAAAAGACATGGTTGTCTGACGACTTCCTATGCAAGAACTACATTATGGGTGGTCTTGACAATACCCTGTACATTGTGTACTAAGGCGTGTCTGCGAAGATTCTCTGGGAATCTCTCGAAAATAAATACAAAATCGATGATGCCGGACAAAAGAAATTTTTCGTGGGTAGAATGATGTCTCAGTTGGGTGAACTGCAATTGATCATTCATGAAATACTGGATGAAGGAATGAAACTCTGTGAGACGTTTCAAGTTGCCACCATAATTGAAAAGTTGCCTCCATCATGGAAGGACTTCATGAGCTATCTGAAACACAAAAAGAAGCAGATGAGCCTTGAAGACCTTGGAGTTCGATTGAGAATCGAACATGACAACATTATGTCCGAGAAGGCCAGCTACAAGACTATGGAGTCTAAGGCCAACATCATTGATGATGTAAAGAGTAGCAAGAAAAGAAAGAACAGTGAAGCTGATTCTTCCCAAGCGAACAAGAAGTTCAATGGGAAGTGCTACAACTGTGAAAAGAACGATCATATGACAAACGACTGCAGAAACAAGATATCTCAGGACAATGGCAAGAATAATGAGGCCTATGTCGCTGAAGATGAGCAGTTAACTGATGAGATTTCAGAAATGAACCTCTCAGCAGTGGTAACTGAAGCCAACTTGGTTGGAAATCTGAGAGAATGGTGGGTAGACACTGGGGCTACTATTCATATATGTGCTGATAGTAAGATGCTTTCCTCATATCAGAAAGGTCGATGGCGGCGATCATCTGACAATGGGAAACTCGTCTACCTCTAGAGTGGTTGGACAAGGCACAGTGGTTCTGAAAATGATATCCGGAACGGAGCTTACATATAAGAATGTTTGCATGTTCCAGATATTCGGAAGAACTCGGTCTTGGTTTTGTATTTGTTTCTGACAAGATTGTATAGACCAAAAATGATGTCTATGTAGGAAAATGATACCTCGCTGAGGGCCTTTTCAATGACTGTCAATTGTGCTATTAATAAAGCTGAAACTTCTGCTTTTATTATTGAGTCACAAAATATACGGCATGTGAGGTTAGACATGTTAATTATGATACAATGCGTTCATTAATTAACATGAACCTTATACCTAAATTTGCATTGATAGCCAACATAAGTGTGAGGCATGTGTTGAAGGAAAAAATACATAGAACATCATAGAACGAAGTTATGAACCCTTGGAACTTGTACACACTGACGTGTGTGACATGAATAGTGTGCAAACAAGAGGCGGTAAAAAGTACTTTGTCACTTTTATCGATGAAAGCACAAGATTCTGTTAGGTGTATTTGCTGAGAAGCAAAGCTGAAGCTATTGAGAGCTTTATACACTGAGAACGAAGTTGTAAATCAACTTGGCAAGGAAATCAAAAGAATCAGGAGTGATAGAGGTGGTGAATATGTTTCATCATTCGGTGAATATTGTTCTGTGCACGAAATTATTCACGAAACCACTGCTCCTTATTCTCCTCAACAAAATGGGATTGTTGAGTGCAAAAACTGAACGTTGAAGGAAATTATGAATGTCATGTTGACTAGTTCTGGTTTACCTCAGAACTTGTGGGGGGAAATCCCTGCTTTCCGTGAACTACGTTCTGAACAAGCTTCCTCACAGGAGATTGGACAAGACACCATATGAGTTGTGGAAAGGTTATGTACCTTCCTACAAATATCTGGAAATGTGGGGGTGTCTTGCTAATTGCCAAGGTGATGGTTCCTAAACCTAAGAAGGTGGAATATGACCCAAAACTATTGCCTGTATATTCATCGGATATACTTGCAACAGTAGTGCGTATCGATTCTTGGCACACAAGTATGAGATTTCTGACATCAATCCAAATGTGATGATTGAGTCAAGGAATGCATTATTTTTTGAAGAGACATTTCCTTGTAAGGAAGACAAAGAAGAGAGTCTCTCAAAAAGATCTGTTGATACTGTCAAAGACAGTGATCAGGTTGACCAAGAGTCAGATCCGATTTTCTGACATATTTGTTAGAAAATGAGCCTCAATGCTATAAAAAAGTAATGTATTCTCCGGAGGCACCTCTGTGGAAAGAGGCTATTAACAGTGAAATTGATTCAATCCTACAAAACCATACTTGGGAGTATGTTGATCTTCCTCTAGGTTGTAAGCCACTGGATACAAATAGATATTCAAACGGAAGATGAAAACGGATGGATCAATAGAGAAGTACAAGGCGATGTTTTTCACAAAAGGTTTTAGACAAAAAGAATGCATTGTTTACTTTGACACCTATTCACCAGTGATTCGTATCACATCGGTAAGAATTCTTATAGCCATAGTAGCTATATTTGGTCTTGAAATACATCAAAAGGATGTAAAGACGTCATTCTTGAATGGTGAATTGAATGAAGAGACTTACATGGAACAACCATAATGGTTTAATGTTCCTGGATAAGAACAGAATGTGTGCAAACTTGTAAAATTCTTGTACGGATTAAAACAAGCACCTAGACAATGACATGAGAAGATTGACAAAGAGATGTTGTCAAGTGGGTTTAAAACCGATGAGTGTGATAAGTGTATATACACCAAATCAACTCAAGAATGATATTTCATTGTATGTCTCTATGTAGACGATATGCTGATAATTGGTAATAATCATGAGTTGATTCAGTCTACCAAGAAAGTGTTATCCAGCAAATTTGATATGAAAGATTTGGGAGTAGCTAACCTAACTCTTCCTCTATCAAAGAATATTGTCTTAAGCATATTGCAATTAGAGTATTCAAGGATCATCAGAAGTCTGATGTATCTCACGAATTGCACATGAACTGATATCGCTCAAGCTGTGAATAGGCTTAGCAGATATACTAGCAATCCAGGACATAACCACTGGAAAGCCATAGTAAGTGTTTTGAGGTATGAGAAACTTCAAAATATGGGCTACATTACGAGAGATATCATGCTGTTCTAGAGGGATACATCGATGCTGACTGGATATCTGATACAATGGATTCCAAATCTACGGTTGGATTTGTTTTCACCCTTGGTAATGCAGCCGTGTCATGGAAATCCTCGAGGCAAACATGTGTTTCCCGGTCTACTATGGAATCAGAGTTCATAGCATTAGACAAAACATCGGAAGAATCAGAGTGGCTTAGAAACTTCCTGGAGGATATTCCTAGTTGGGCCAAACCGGTGCCAACGATTAGCATACATTGTGAAAGCCAATCGGCTATTGGGAGAGCCCAAAATACAATGTATAATGGTAAGTCTCGACACATACGTCGGAGACATAATACCATAGGTCAACTGCTCTCAAGTAGCATAATATCGATCGATTATGTTGAGTCGAAGGAAACCTAGAGGATCCACTAACTAAAGGTTTACCTCGAGAGCAAGTTGAGAAGTCATCGAAGGGAATGGGCTTGAAGCCTATAATCTAAGAATTGTCACTGTGGAAACCCAACCTAGCTGACTGGAGATCCCAAGATCTAGGTTCAAAAGGGACAACTGAAACTTTGTGCAATTCAAAACAAGCACTGAGGAGTTTTGTACTCTTTCCCATTCCGATAATGACGCTGAGTGCTGTCTGTCATTGGTTAGGATAAGCTAAGGCTTTTAATTATCACTATATTAGGAGATGAGTCTTAATGGGGGTAAAGACAAATTACCTCTTCATAGTAGATCACTTATTTCAAGTAAGAAGTGAGGCCGCTTCCATGGGAACCTTAAAGCCGGGTTACCCTAAAGTAGTTGATGAATCTGGGACCGTTGTTCAGGGCCGAAATGAACACAACCGTAGAACGGGAAATGGTCGAAGTAAAGCTGTGTGTTGGCAATTGTTTTGGTTTACACCAACGGCGGAACAGTTCAAGACTACGGGTCACTGGTTTGCCAAGTAAATCCGATTGTCATTCACTGGGAAAGGTTCAAGGCGAAAGCTACCTATTTCGATGCAGCTTTAGTTCACGGTAACTCTCTCAAGTGTCTGCATGAATATTTGAAGAATTGTGGGGGATTGTTGGAAATTCTTCAAATCTTCAAATATACTTCTTTAGATGGAGAAGAGACATATCCATTGGATGGTAACCCTTAGGGACATGTCCTCCATTTGTGTGTAACATGGTCCTATGCTCATGGGATACATAGGAGGGGTGTTAGTTCACGGTAACTCTCTCAAGTGTCTGCATGAATATTTGAAGAATGTGGGGGATTGTTGGAAATTCTTCAAATCTTCAAATATACTTCTTTGGATGAAGGAGAGACATATCCCTTGGATGGTACCCCTTAGGGACATGTCCTCCATTTGTGTGTAACATGGCCCTATGCTCATGGGATACATAGGAGGGGTGCAACCCTTATGAGGGTTGCACTCTAACCCAAATGGTGGCTTTGAGGCACCCTTCCATGCTTATAAAAGGAAGTCATTATGTTCCTTTATATACACAGAAATAGAAATCTGAATTTCATCCAAACAAAAGAGTCTCATTTTGTCTTTGAGTCTGAGAGAGGGCCACTATATTCCCAGTTCAAGATCTTGTTAATGAGTGCCCCTTGAACAAGAGGAATCCGGGTTATCCTGGGAGAACATTGGCCACAAATCCGTAGAGCACTGAAACGGAGCCGATAAGTTCTTAAGGACAGAGAATCTTCTCGATCCGGACTACTGTTTTCGTCTTTGTAACAAGGTTTTTCTGATTCTCAAGTTTTAGAGTTTATTTTAGGGTTTATGCATATTAGATCTACTTTCTGGTTTGATCTGTTTGATTGCATGTTAATTTACTGTATAATGACACTATATGTACAACACCTTTTATAGTGCTATAAACCAAATTGTCCCAACAAGATAAGGTCAACTTTCCCTCAAATCTACTTAAAGGCCATAACCAAAATCAAAAATGCCACACTAAATACCATTTTACAAATCATAACCAACCAAATTTAAAAAATAAAAAATAAAAATCTGAAGCATCCTACCATTTCAAAACATAGAAAAAAAAACTAATTTTTGCTGAATTTCTTTCACTAATCTTAAACTAATTCTGGCTGAATTTCTTTCACTAATCTTACACAAATTTATTAATTAAGTAAAAAAAAATTGAAAGCCGGATTTCTACTTGCAGCATAAATCTAAAAAACAGAATTTCTACTGCAACAGAAATCCTAAAACTAGATTTTTGCCACTGTAGGATTTCTGCAGCGGCAGAAATCCAGATCCAGTTTTTGGATTTCTGCTACGATAGAAATCCAAATCCAGTTTCTAGATTTCTGCTGCTACAGAAGCTCTCAAAATACCAAAATACAACTCCAAATATCTCCTTAACATTTAGAAAACTCAATAAACAAAGAAATAAAAATGCAACTCGAAATATTTCTCCATGAAAGATCAAATTCAATTCTTTCACATCAAATACAAATTCTCAAAACACCAAAATCACCGATACCCACTTCCCAATTCATATTATTTCATGGAATTATCAAAATGATCAATACACTGTTGCAAATCCCTCATCAAAATCAAAAACTCAAATTCCCACATCAAAAAATCTAATCTTCCAATGGCTAAAATCAATACATACCTCAAAGTGTACCAAAATCAATAGAATTCACCATTTTCAAAACCAAAATCAATGGAATTCTCCATTTTCAACACCCAAACAAAAATCCTCCAGCAACGTTGCCTGAACCCATCACCAGCATCCTGTACAATGAGCCCATCATCGCCGGGACAGCCACAAGCTGTGGTCTTGGTGAGGTTGATTCTAGAATTCTTTCGCTGATTGGAAGTGGGTTTGTAACGTCCCGACTTATAACAACCTTACACAAAGGAGTATAAAACTAAAAAGCTACCAACCTTATAATTCTAACCATAAATTGCTCAACACTTAAACAAGTAACCCAATATTATTGAATTAATGCTCAATTATAAAAGACAAATAACTACTTTCAATCTCAAATTATAACATAAAGTGTACCGCATAAATTAAAGTATAAAACTAGGTCTTCTGAAACCTAACTATCCCGGAGACTATTACCCTAATTGTAACGCCCCGCCATAAATTGTAGGATTGAATAACGATTTGAATAAATGATTGAATTTTTGAGTACGAGACCTAACTGTCTAATAGAAATAGGTTATGGTACGAAATATTTAGGACTCGTAGTTTAAGGATGTCAAAGTAGATTGTAAGGATTCCGCACGAAAAATAAAAAATTATCAGCGCAAGAATCGTAAAAAACATATCAAAGATGAATTAGTTGAGAAATTTTGAAAGTTAAATAAGTTTAGGTATAATATCGGGTATACAAACAGAAATAATAAAGATTGTTCTAATAATTTTACTATTTAATTAAATATTAGGGGTTGAACATCAAATAACCATATATTTTCACTATAAAAGAGGGCAGGGTTATGAAACCCTAAACTTTAAAATCCTTCTCTTCTCTCTTGGTCGAAACCGGTAATGATAGCAACAATCATGGAGCATCTCTCGGACCTCCAAGTAAAAATCTTCTTAAGTTAAGACCACTAGTTATTACTTTCACCTTAAGCAATGTTATATTGATAATAGTAAAAGTAGGGTATGTGTTTTGACTGCTGGAATAAAGAAACAAATAAACAATATTTGTTGTTGGCGTATTGAAGGAGACAAAACCAGCAACAGACGCTGCGGGTTTTGCGTCTGACGACGTCAGAGTGACTTAGGCGCGACGTCATACTGATGTCGATGGTTAAAAAAAATATTATTGTAAGTTGTTTGTAGATTTGATGGACACGATCATGCCCATTAAAAGCGAAAATTATATTATGTGCCGGGTGTATATGCCTTCTCTCTCACAGCAGGCGGGCCCCACACAGGTATGGGGCCCGCCTGCTGTGAGAGAGAAGACATATACATCCGGCACATGATATACCACCTCCATTAAAAGAGCCAACAACGCATGTTGTAACGACAAGTAATCTCTACTACTGTTACATTATAGTACTGTGGTATTACGGGATGAATATAACATAATAAATTATGATGGGAGATAAATACATTTGTGGAACGACTTTGGGGATAATCAGTTAATTCCCCGAAATTTCGATACGAGACTGTATAATATACCACTCCGGACAGCCTATAGTATTTGGACCATAAATCTCTCATACGAACTTCGATTCTTATGAATTTTATACCGCCGAAAATTTGAGATCGAGATCTACAATTTTTGCGTTGAACATGTTTCCAATTTCGGACCATAAATATGTCAAAAACGTAAGTCAAAATTTGGATGAATAGTAATTTCGAACTCAATTGGAATAATCTCAAACTTTCTATACATTTCCACAATTTTCTTCATTTATCCAAATATCCAAAAAGCCCTAGTATATAAGTAGATTACTATTCACCAATTCATAAAATGAGAATGAAAAAGGAAAGAAGAAAACGTAGAAGGAAGAGGATGAGAAAGAAGAAGAAGAAAGGAAGAAGAGGAAAGAGGAAGGAGAAGAGAGAAGAAGAAGTAAGTACTAAGCACTTATTTACCAAACAAAGAAGAAGCAAAGCCACCATGGAGGCTTGAGGAATGAAGAAATTCAAGAGGAAGAAGGTAAGAAAACTTGACCCAAAATTTAAATTATTGGATTTTGGAAGTTTGATGATAAAATAGAGATGTTAGTATGATAAGGGTTGTTTATTGGTGATTGATAAGAAAAGAAATGGTTGTTGGAGTTTAGAACCCAAATTTTTAAAAAGTCTTAAAGTGGTAGTTGAATTATGGATAGTATAGTTAAATCATTGTTTGAGGGTGATAATTGTTGGACAGTTATGACCCATAACGTCACTATTTGTACAGATCATGTTGTTGTACAAATTAACTATGTGACAAAGGAAATTGCTCTTTTATCATTTGTGATTAGATCACCAAGATGTATAAATGATGAAAGGTCCATATGATTAGTTCCTGGATTGAGATGATATTATGACTAGGTCATGTTTATCCGATTATAGAGACTAGTTACCAGAGATCCAATATGTGCTTCGTACGAGGTAGACACAATTCCAGCCTCAGGCCTTACACGTGATATCTGATGCTGGATCGAAATACGCAATACTATGTATACTACGCCTGATATAGATCACATATTCATGTAAGGATATTTCTGGAGAATTAGGTAGGCATGGCGTTTTGCTAGAAGCCAACCTTGTCTTGTAAATCGGTACAAACGTAGTACTAGGTACGTACGTGTTCAGATAGTCCGACGACCGGATTTACTGCCAACATATCCGGGGATCTCATGGATCGCTTCCCGAAGAATCACCGATGACGTATGACTCGCACTTTATTAATCTGGGATTAATTAGATGAGAGAAAATTAATCTGGTATTAATTGCGGAGATATTTTATCTGGGATAAAATATTAATTAAGAGAGAAAACGATTAATTTGGAATTAATCGATAAAATAATATATTCGATATATTATACGAAATTGGATTTCGAAGCGGAATTGAAATTAGATTTTAATTCAGGCGAACCAGTTAATTTAGAATTAATTCGTAAGCGACGTGAATAGTGATTTTGCTAGGCATAATTATTTAATTACGTCGCAACGGAAAATTCGTTAATTTGGAATTAGCAAACCCGAGCCCAAGAGTTTTTACGGGCGCACTCGCATTGCGAATTAAAGTGTGGCCCACAAGTCACATCAAGCGTCAAATCACTTGTCACTTTGATTGATGTGACATCTTGTCACTTTGATTGAGTGAATAGTGATGGTAGTTGATGGAAGTGGTTGTTGGTTTTATTGTTTTGACTTTTGGAAAGCAAAACTTTTGGAAAAAGAATTTTGAATTCAATATTTTGTGTATTAGATACACAAATCATCCAACCACCAACACATTCTCTCTTCTTTCTTCTTCCCTCTCTCTCGCCCAAATGGGGCTGTTTTTCTTCTTCCAAAATTCTGGTTTCACCGAGAATACAAGGAGAAGCAAGGTGATTTTTGCGGCAAAATTACCAAGTGCTAGCACACTTCCGGAGTCTTGCGAAGGTGATAGGGAACCGCACCCGTGAGCATGGAATCATCATTCAAAAGCTTGGAGCTTGGAGATCCTTCCATGGCCGAAAATTGGAGAGCCAAAAACTGCCACTGCCGTGAGCCACCTTGGAGGGGAAAAGAGTTTTTGTGTTCAACGCATCGCTCAACCGCTCAATGTAAGTATTCCACAACTTCCTTGTAGTATTCACATGTATGTTTCATTGCTTAAAACGATCCCGGTTAGACCGTAGAAATCCAACAATGGTATCAGAGCGAGATTGAGCATGAAACTTGAACTTAGGGTTAAAATTGGGTAAATTGATTTTTAGCATGATTTGATATAATTACTTGATTGAGTATGGTTAAATGATGTTTAATTGAAGTTTGATTGGATCAATTTCATGAAAATTGGATTGGATCATTTTCCCCAAAATTCTAGGCTTGGCGAGAATGACAATGCCCTAAATGTCTTTGTGTATTTTTTGTGTTTTTGATCATTGGATGAGTTGGAAAACATTGGGTAATGTTGATTGTGGATTTAATTTGATTGAAACCGAATTTGTTCATGTAAATCCCCAAAAATGCCGAGACATGTGAAGCATGAAATGGGTTTGATTTTTGATTAAAATGTGTTGGACATGTTTTGATGTTAATGAGCATAATTAATTGTACAAATTTGTGTTTTGGAAATGTTAATTTGGGTAATTAATTATGGCATACACTTTAATAAAATTGTGAATTTGGAATTTTGTAAGTTAATTAATTGGGCTTATTTTGGAATTGGGCCTTTAAAGTTGTAATTGGGCTTATTGGGCTTGGTTGTACCAAGATTAGTTTAGGCAAATTGGTTGGATCCAATTGGGCCCAAAACCATATCCATAAAGTCCAATTATGACTAATGGACCTTTAATATTTAATTGGGCCTAATGGCCTAATGAGCCTAAATTGGTTTCTTGCCAAATAAGGGTGATTCCTTAAATGGGCTTTGGTATTTGGGTTGACCCATATTGACCAAAAGTCCATGCCTTAAGAAATTAATTAAAAGCCCATTAGACTTTAAATTAAATTAACATTGGATGTTAATCGGGCTTTGAGACCCGTAACGATTAGATTGGAATCTAAAGTTTGGAATTAAAGGTTCGTAATAAAGTGTAATATTTAATTTGGAGTTAAATAGTGAATTAGTATTAAATACATATTAAATTGGATTTAATGTTGTAGTTTAATTTAATTCAAGAATTCGTACTTTGAGTACTTATTCGCAAAACGAGTTGGACTCGCGCAAAATCAAATCGTTGTTTGAACATTGGATGGTCATTAATTATCATATTAATTAATTGGATTAGATTGATTGATAACATGCTTGTGTGAATTCATGGTTGCGATGCATGAATAATGTATATCGGATGGATATTAGATGGGTGAGGCAATTTTGGAAATTGTTGTAATAAATTTAGAATTTATTAATTGGACATGCGTGTCCAGCCTATTACCTCCTTACTCTTTGTATTTCTCTTCTCACCTATTCCCCTCAATGTAAATGAGGTTTCTTTAGAAGTGTTATGTAACGGGTAGAAGCAATACTTGTGCTAGCGGGAGAGAGGAAAGGGAGAGATTTGTTCTAGGAACAATGTGTTAAGTATCTATCCGCATATCATTATTATTTTATTTATATGAGCCTTATTATGTGTTTAGAATTCATGTTTAAGGGTGTATGATGATGATACCTTAACAAATATAATTAATTGGTTGCCAATTGCACGCGAAATACCCTCAACATAATATTAAGCGTTTTTCCTTCCATTGAGTGATTCTTACTCAAGATCCAAGACTGGCATTGGTTTGTTGGCCAAAGTCAAGGCCTTTGTCCGTCAAGGATGTGTTTGAATCATGAGAGCTTTGTTCCATATTAGTGTCTTATCCAAGTTGTGAAATGTTGGCTAAAGTCAAGATCACTTCTTGTCCATCGATATTGATTACGAAGCTTTCCAAGGTCAATGGGTTCCGCTTAACTGGGATCACTAAGTTTGTTGTGCCAAAGCCAAGGCTTAGTTGATTCAGGGGAAAAAGGTTAGGCAATATATTGGATATATTGGCATATATAAGATATATGTTTCGAACTTGGATGTCCACCTACTAGATCTAGGAATTGGATGGGATCCAATTGATGTTAGAGATCTACCTAGTTAATTATCATACAATTTGTTGGCCAAAGTCAAGATTGTGTGTTATTTAACGGGATCCTAGCCCACTAGCAAACAAGGTTTCCCGAGTACTCCACAGAGGGTTATAGGCTCGCCGAAAAATAGTGGGAGGCAAGTATTAAATTTACAATATTCGTTTAATTACTTGCCATATGCGCTCATTTCAAATATTACGTCAAATAAATTAATATATTAGTTGGACTAATAGTTAATGTTTGTTTAAATAAAACAGTTGGATGTATTCAAACTATTTCAATTAATAGTTGATTTTATAATTGGATTATAGTAATCAATATAATTGAATTTAACCTATTAAATTATAGTTGATTATATAGTTGGACTATATTAATCATTATAATGAATACTACCTAAAATCGTTGATTAAATAGTTGGACTATTAGAATCAAGATAATTGAAAGATTAATGTTTAAAACATAATCCTGGTGAAAATGTATTTAAACAACTTTAATTTTCAAATTGGGAATAATGAATCAGGATAGTCCTGAAAACTAAGAAGTTACTTTATTTGATAAAATAACATCTTAGGCCTAAGCCCAGAGTTAAGCAAATAGTAGAACATGATATTTGGAATATTCATGTAATGATAACTTTAGTGCTTAATCCATTATGCTTGCCAAATAAACTCCTTAATTTCTTAATCAGAACTAAATATTAGATCCTTATAGTATGATAATGAAATTGAAGGATCTTCATAGATCTATCCTTAGATCTTAGAAGTACTAAATTGCAATAGTAAACTCTTGGAGAGTTAATGGCTATACTCAAGGAGTCAAAGCCAAAGTTTGCAATAAGGCAAGAAGCGCAAGGTGCGTCTTACTTCAACATTCTAGAAGGCCAAGGCTTGGCCAAAGGCTTCTGGGATGTGAAAAGGGGCAAAGGCAAAGTCATTATAATCTTTTGGGAAGATAAATGACATATCCCAAAATGTCTGCCTAAACTGTGGCAAACGGGGACACGGAAGCGTGACTGCTGTATGGACAAGGCATACATGAAGTAATTGAAGAACGGGCAAGGCTCTGACTTCAAATATGTTTGTCATAAGATATGTTCACTTCTAGTATTAAAATTGGATTTTAGATACTGGATGTGGTACATAAATATGTACTGGTGTGCAGAATATGCTGAAAAATAGGATACTGACTTCAGTTGAGATTAATCTGCGAATTGAAAACGGGACGAAAGTAACTGTTTTAACCGTAGATACCTAAGTTTAGGAACTACTCTTCGGGTGTGTAATTAAATTAGGAAACTGTTACAATATAACTAGTTTGACTAGATACATTATCTCTATATCAGGGTTTATATTCTAGAACACTAAAGTGTTTTATTTTATAAAGATGATATTGAGATAAGCACATTAAATGTGAATAGAAGTATTTATATTTTGAATATAAATAAATCTCAAACGTATAACATGACAAACAAATAGGTCAAAACTGAATAATTCAGTTGAGACTTATAAGTGGCATTGTTGTCTAGACACAATTTAAACAAGACTCGTATATCCACACTTTTAAAGAGTGGATACTAGGACAAATTTGATTTCATTCAAATAATGTCTACGAATCTAGTTTATTGGGCAAAATGCCTAAAACACTATTTACTTGGTAAAAATGTTAGTGCCACCGATCTGTTAGCCCTAGTTCATAGTGAAGCAAGTGGGCCCATGTCTAGCTAGGCTAGATGTGGATATGAATATTTCGTGACATTTACGGATGTGGCATCGCGTTGTGGTTATGTGTTTCTTTTGAAACATAAATCAGAAACTTTTAGAGTTTCGACATGAAGTAAACAAACAGATCGGCTAAAGTATTAAATCGTCACGGTTAGACCATGATGAAAATACTTAAGCAATAAGTTTTTCAATACTTGAAAGAGTATAGTATTCTTTCAATGAGGACTCCTCCCGGAACACGTCAGTTTGACGGTGTGTCCAAAAACAGAGAAATCGAATTTTGTTGGACATGATAAGGTTAATCATGAGTCGCTCTGAGCCACCATTTCCTTCAACGGATACGCATAAACAGTGCAGAACTTATTTAGAAAAAAGTTCCATAAAAATCTGTTTGACAAACTTCATATTAGATATGAACATGAAAGAAACTGGGTTTTCTCATTCCTGAAGATTTGGGTATGCAAGGCATATGTTTGGATGATACCAAACTAAAACCAAAATCGGATAAGTGCCAAGTTGTAGGTTATCATAGGGATACCAAAGTATAGTACTTATACAACTCACAAGAGAACAATGTAATTGTTGCTCACCATGCAGTTTTCCTAAGAGGAATACCTAGATGCAGTGGTAAGTGGGAGGAATGTAAAACTCGATGAAAATTAGAGTAATACTATTCCAGGCACCGATTCCTAATGGAACACAAATAGTTCATCAAGGATGAAACTATACAAATAATCTTCGAATACACAAGAACCGCGTAAGTCGGAGAGAGTCAGCAAACAACCTGGGGTATGGGTTTCTGATCTCACCTCATAAAGATGTCAATCTTATTGAGGAACACGAACTGACTACGTATGAGGAAGTGATACAAGGTATCGACTCCCTATTATGGCAAAGTGCCATGATGTCCTAAATGGATTCCATGTATATCAACTTAGTTTGGATACTAGTTGATGTACCGCAAGGCATTGTGCCTATTGGTACTATATAAGTCTTCAAGGAAGACATACATGGAAGGCAACATACCAACGTACTAAGCTAGGCTTGTAGCGAAAAGGTATCGTTATCAACATTGTGTCGATTACAACGAAACCTTTTATCTGTTGTCATTGTTAAATCCATTTGGATAATGCTTGCTAATGCTGCATGTTTCATTCATGAAATATGGCAGCTGAAAGCTAAAACAGCTTTCCTTAACGAAAACCTTTTGGAGGATGTTTACAACATCCTGACGGTTTTGTCGTACCAAAACTAGCAAACAAGGTTTGTAGGTTATTCGATCCATGGATGGATTAAAGCAAGCATTGGGTTCTTAGAATTATCGTTTTGATGTAATCATAATGGTGTATGATTTAATTCAAAATGAAAATGATTCTTGTATATATAAGAAGGTTAGTGGGAGCGCATTGACGGTGAATGTCCTGAATAAAAATGATATTCTCATAATACAATCGGTGAAAGCTTGACTTTCATGAAAATTCTCCATAGAATTCTTGGGAGAAACAACCTTTATTCTAGGAATAAAGATCTACTAGGATAGATCTAAATGTTTTTGGTACTCTCCGAGAACTTGTACATTGAAATAAATGTACGCGACCTGGTGTCTCATACGCTTTGAGCATATGGAGTCACAATCGGGCCAATCCAAGTGATAGTCATTGGATTGATGTTAAGAACATCCTTGAGTATCTTAGAGGAACTAAGGATGCCTTCTTATACTATGGAGAATGAGAACTTGAAGTGACTGGGTTCACTGTTGCAAGTTTCCTAACCGATAATAACGACTATATGTCATAACAACGGTACTATAAGTTTGAATAACGGAACAGTGAGCTGAAATCTTCCAAGCAAGATACTGTTACTGAATAAACAACAAAAGTTGATTATTGATGCAGCTGAGGCAGCATTAGAAGCCTTCTGGATTGATAATAATCTAATTGGATTAAAGTAGTTCTGTTAGCAGCTGAGCTAGGCTACAGCGCAGGCTAAAGAATTAATGGTCTCATCAACGATCCAGATATATACTTTGACTATTCATCTGATTCGTTCGGATCATACATCGTGGCGATGTGATGATCGTATAAATCGCATCTGATGATAATCATGCAAATCCGCTGACGAAAGTCTTTTCTCAGTAATTTGAGCGAACCGTACATAGTTCGGGTGTAGGACACTCGAGTAACTGGCTATAGGCCAAGTGGGAGATTGTTGGACAGTTATGACCCATAACATCACTATTTGTACAGATCATGGTGTTGTTGTACAAATTAACTATGTGACAAAGGAAATTGCTCTTTTATCATTTGTGATTAGATCACCAAGATGTATAAATGATGAAAGGTCCATATGATTAGTTCCTGGATTGAGATGATATGAGACAGTATCAATCTACAAGGTTTAATCATTAAATATCCCTAGTCAGAGTATTATCGAGATTGGACATCGATAATGCGAAAAAGACTAGTATTACACTTGTGCGCGTTGTGAGGGCATAACTGCATAGTTCTCATATATTTGGGTATATGATACTCATGCAAGTGTAGTAGGAGGTTGTGTTTTACCGATGGTACGGAAAACAGCTTCGCTCTAGATAGACCCCTCAGAATTCCATTGGTAGTATGACTATGTGTCTATGGAAGTCCGTATCAGGGTAGGTGTATTTGGTCTTAACCTGAGACTTGCACCGCTAATACTTGCGAAAATCAATATACTTTGTTTAGGTCGTCCAGGGCTTTAACAGGTTCTGTGTACGCCTCTTCTGGGTATATTGAGAATCGTAGTGTATTGGGTGTGATGTCGAGATGGAAGTATCACTCCAGTCATAGTGGAGATGACGATCACGTAGGATACAAAACTCGTTCTCTTATATGATGCAGCTATCAGGATATTATGACTAGGTCATGTTTATCCGATTATAGAGACTAGTTACCAAAGATCCGATATATGCTTCGTACGGGGCAGACACAATTCCAGCCCCAGGCCTTGCACGTGACATCCGATGTTGGATCTAACTACACAATACGACGTATACTACGCCTGATATAGATCACATATTCCTGTAAGGATATTTCTGGAGAATTGGGTAGGCATGGCGCTTTGCTAGAAGCCAACCTTGTCTTGTAAATCAGTACAAACGTAGTACTAGGTACATACGTGTTCGGATAGTCCGACGACTGGATTTACTGCTAACATATCTGGGGATCTCATGGGTCGCTTCCCGAAGATTCACCGATGACGTATGACTCGCACTTTATTAATCTGGGATTAATTAGATGAGAGAGAAAATTAATCTGGGATTAATTGCGGAGATATTTTATCTGGGATAAAAATATTAATTAAAGAGAGAAAACGATTAATTTGGAATTAATCGATAAAATAATATATTCGATATATTATACGAAATTGGATTTCGACACGGAATTGAAATTAGATTTTAATTCGGGCGAACGAGTTAATTTAGAATTAATTCGTAAGCGACATGAATAGTGATTTTGCTAGGTATAATTATTTAATTACGTCGCAACGAAAAATTCGTTAATTTGGAATTAGCGAACCCGAGCCCAAGAGTGTTTACGGGCGCACTCGCATTGCGAATTAAAGTGTGGCCCACAAGTCACATCAAGCGGCAAATCACTTGTCACTTTGATTGATGTGACATCTTGTCACTTGATTGAGTGAATAGTGATGGTAGTTGATGGAAGTGGTTGTTGGCTTTATTGTTTTGACTTTTGGAAAGCAAAACTTTTGGAAAAAGAATTTTGAATTCAATATTTTGTGTATTAGATACAAAAATCATCCAACCACCAACACATTCTCTCTTCTTTCTTCTTCCCTCTCTCTCGCCCAAATGGGGCTGTTTTTCGTCTTCCAAAATTCTGTTTTACCGAGAATACAAGGAGAAGCAATGTGATTTTTGCGGAATAATTACCAAGTGCTAGCACACTTCCGGAGTCTTGCGAAGGTGATAGGGAACCGCACCCATGAGCATGGAATCATTATTCAAAAGCTTGGAGCTTGGAGATCCTTCCATGGCCGAAAATTGGAGAGCCAAAAACTGTCACTGCCGTGAGCCACCTTGGAGGGGAAAAGAGTTTTTGTGTTCAACGCATCGCTCAACCGCTCAATGTAAGTATTCTGCAACTTCCTTGTAGTATTCACATGTATGTAGAAAACCAACAATAATTTGATGTAGAATTGGTGAATTTAAAGTTCAATAAGTTGAGTTGTGCAATAAGTTTGTTATGGAAGTTATTGTGGTAATTTTGGGTAGTGGATGAACATGGCGAAGCAAAACAGATCCCTGTAAATCTATTTCGCGTTGCGAAACAGAAGAACTGTGTGTCGCGACGCGCAAGGGTAAAATGACAGCACGTTTTTGGATGTTGCGCGTCGCGACGCGCAAGGATTTGTGTCGCGATGTGTGGCACAACTCTTTCCCAAAACAGTTCTAAACCATCCCAGTTCCACCTTAGCGTGTTAGAGACCACCCTTAGGGTCTCGTATCAGTTCACATGCATACATTGCATCTTCTTCCAAGCATGATATACTAAGTAACGATATCACAAACTTGAATTGACATTTCGTTTTGTTATTTTCGTAACATACTTAATTTTTACGCTTTAGGGCGATGAATGATTTTATTACAGATATTTCATGAAAGTATATGTTTAAGTTATGTTTAAGAAAGAAATGTTTTTAGAGTATGAGTTTTATGGTTTTTCGAGGCATGAGGGAAAAACCCACCTCAGTATGTAACTTGTACAGACATGGAATAGACGGACATCACATGTGCACATGTAGAGGACTGGGGGGACGGTGATACGTAACTCCCCTAGATCCTAGTTCAGGACTATGGATGACTCCTAGTTTCAGAGCTTGGAGGGTAGCATTGATCCGCACCCCCAGTTCTAGTTAAGTGGCTTGGGGGATGGCGATACGTAACGCCCCAAGACCACTAGTTTCAAGGAAAATAGTGCCATGTTTTGGGGGACGGCGATACATAATGCCCCGAAGTTATGGATTTGCACTCCTGGCTCTAGTTAGGCGTATGAGGGGATGGCGATATGTAACGGCCCCATACGTCAAGTTTTTCAGAGACATATCAGTTTTCAGAGAACCGATTTCCAGAAAAATAATTTTTCAGATACAAATTTTCAGAACCAGATTTTCAAAGTGAATTTGAGTTAATTGTTACAGAAAAAGTTTAGACTATGAGATTTTTCAGAAAGAAGCTCAGAGTTTTCAGATAGAAAAATATTTTTCTTATGAAGATATTTCGTGAATTTTCGGTTTTAAAACCAAATATTTTATAACTGTATTTTAGTTTTTCGTCCACTCACTTAGATCGTACAGCGGTCTAACCCCCACTCCCGGTCTTCTGGTTTTACTGGTGTTCTCGGAGGACGAGCTTGGGATGATGGATACTGATGCAGTTACTAGGGTATGGAGTCCACCAGTTCAAGTCAGAGAGAGAGTGAGAGTCCAGTCTGAGTTAAATAAAATTCATGTATTAGTATTTGGTTTATGTGTAGTCATTGTAAAAACAAGTCTTTTTAAGTATATAGATATTAATAATGAATTTTTTTTCCATGTTGTCGAGTTTGGGCATTGGTTCCATAAATAAGAATTTGATTGAGAAAAATGAAGTAGTGTAGTTTATAATTAGAAGGGCAGAGGCTCAGGGGAATAGTGCGGCCTATTCCCTACCAGTAGCATCTTTCAGATCGGGGATGTTACAAATGCTGCTGGTTCTAGTGTCATGCTGACGTCAACAGCCAAAATAAAAAGAGGGGAAATCTAATAAATTCTCTTTTAATTAACTAATAATAAAATAAAATAGTAATAGTAGTAGCTTACATATAGATATTCTCATAACTCGATACACACGTATTTCAAGAACATGTTAGCGATCTAAGTGTGCAATACAAAATTCACATAAAAGTAAGTAATTTTTCAGTTGTATCGCATGACTTATTTACTGAATTGAGTGGTATATTTGTCGTGATTGTTGAATGATATTGGAGTTAAGTAGGTTTGTTATAGTTATATATTTTTACCGTGAATTGGGTGTTGGTTGTTTCATGTTACTATACATATGACTTATGTTTATCACATTGCTTATCTCATTTATAATGCATAAGCTATTTGGGTAATGACGTGTTGCATCATGGTTTTAATTTTTACGGGAAATGATTTGAAATGAATTTCAAAGCGGACTTGGTATAATTGCTACAGTGGGGTATATGGTAAAGGAAAATGGTAATGGGTTACCATAGGTAATATTTTGGTAATGGATTACCTGTGGTAACGTTTTGGTAAAGGAAAATGGTAATGGGTTACCTGTGGTAACATTTTGGTAAAGGTTACTGGTAAAAATTATTAGTAAAGGAACCATTAATGGTAATGGTTGAATATGTTCTAAAGTATAACATCAAAATCCCGAGCGGTTGCCCTGTAGGTATACCAAGACCGATGGCCCTTTAACTGTAAATGGTTTACCAAGTGGTAAAGGTTTATTTTACAAATCAAAGTTTTCAATGGGTTGTATTTTTATGAGAAACGTCATTGCATTCATGCACGAAAATTTCTTGATGGGCTTAAGCTCATTGTGTCATGTGGTGCAGATGTTCATCTTTTAGAAGAATATGTCGATCTAGTAGTTAGTGGTTGCGCGACAGATACATGATGGTGGCTCATGTGACAATGAACCATGTCTTTTTCTCTTAATTACAGTTTAAGGCATTAGAGTAATAAGTCCCTGGGATAGTTAGGTCTTGGGGGAATCTAGTGTGTTAATTTAGTCTATACATTACATTTATTTTGACATTTGGATTATGTAAGAGTTATTTGATTTCTATGAATGACTACCATTTTCGCAACATTAGCGCTTTTGCTTAAATATCAAGGGAGTGCAAAGTTAAAGTAGAATTTGGTGGCGTTCTGGCTCCATACTCCTCTGGATAAGGTGGTTATAGGTCAGGGCGTTACAGTTGGTACCAAAGAGGGTTTGTCATTCCTAAAAAATTGAAGACAGAGTCACATGAGCATCATGGATCGGCACAACTATCAACGAGTAAGTACGTATAATTAATAAAAACATCATATAGTAAACTAAATATCTTGATTGTTATGAGTGACTAATGATTGATGTGAAGTATGTATAAATTATATTTGTGTAATTTTAACTTCATTATGGAACCACAAGCAAGGAAGAATGTGAATTAATTTAAGATATGTGATTACTTACAATTGACCATAGGTGTTAACTAATTCAGGTAAAGATGGCTCGTTTAAGGAGAACACCCATAGTGCTACGGGGCCGAGGCCTTTGGCCATGTCTGAAGTTGTTTTGCGAGTATTAAATGAACCCTAGACATATATTGGAGGAGTAGGTAGAACAATTAGTCATCATCCTGGAGGCCACCGAGCTATATTATATGATAAGACCGAGCCTCAAAAAGGATTTGATCATTAGCAAGATGACTGAAAATGAGGCTAGGGTCATGGAGACTATATGAGAAAGTATAAGTAAGGATCTTCCAAAAGACACCTCGTTGTTCGATGTTTTCTTAAGAAGATATATGAGATATTGTCGGCATAAGCCTGATGTGAATATAAAGGTTAAACGTACCATTAATTTTAGGAAGAAGGATCAGGAAGGATACCATTGGCTTATTAAAGTGGCCTCTCTGCCTAGGGTTGTTATTGACATTAGTAATGATAAATAGATTATCACATTTTTGTAGTTTAGAGTATCTAGGTTTATTTCGGTTGACGTTTCACTAAATAAAAAGCTATCGCTTGGTTGGGTCAATAAAGACACACAATATTTCTTTTCTTTCAAGTATTAACCTGTGATGATTGTGATCCTATATACAATTAATGAGAATTATAATAGAAAATGAATGTACGAATATGAACTGATGTAATTTTGGGTTCGTTTTGATCGTGCGAACAGTAAAATGAACTGAAGTGGAAGGGGTAGTGTAGGCACTGCATTTTTGCATATAAGTCCCTATGATGAGTCTCATTTGGAGACACTACCTTTTAAGTCACAGAAGTCGCGGAAACGGAAGTCGGAAGGGGAAATTCAGAATAAGTATGTCATCAGATTCATTTCACAAGTTCACTGTTTTCGTTCATGCTGCGTTCGTGACCATGTTCGAACGTGAAACAGATTGCGGGCATTCGTGTAGCGTTCGAATCGGCGTTCGAACGGTGTCGGTATTTCTGGTTTTGCTGCTAGCCTTACATCCAAGCCCAATTAGCCAACCAAAGCCCATAAAACATATCCAATCAATAAAATACATATTTAACACATGGCAAAATTAAATAAAATCTAAAAATCATATACCAATTTAAAATAAATCATGCCTAATTAAAATCAATCAAGATTATTATATTCCTAACTAAACAAATATCATGCCTAAACAAAACAAATTAAATATATCATATTCCTAATCTAGCCAAGACATGTCCCCCAATCAAATATATGAACTTCCTAATTAAGCATAATCTTGTCTCCAATCAATCTTGTGTTTTCCTTACATAACACCAAATCATATCCTCCTTTAATTCACAAATCCCTTCCTTGTCAAACAAAGATTCACCTATCCCCTTTGTCTATAAAAGAAACACATTGCCAAGACACTTCCTCCTCTCCAATTCACGCACAGACAGTAAGAAAAGCCCTAGTCCTCACGACCAAAACAAGAACAAGCATCAAAGAATTCTCATTTCATCCCTCACTCTCCATAACTGAAAACATCAAGCCCCCTAAACACCTCCCCATAGCCGAAAATCATCACCCAAAACAGTCCCCTAATGCCACCAAAATTGCATCACCGAAATAGTCACAAAGCCCCACTGTAATCACCAAAAAACACCCTCCATGAAACTGCCTAACATCACCGAATAAACTGCCATAAAACCGCACTGCACCTACCGAGAAACAGCAGCCCTGCACCCTTGAAATTACCGAAAAACACACCTAAAACAGTAGCCTAAATATAGCAAACACAGTGACCGCAAATCAGCAGTAAAACAATGGAAAAACAGCAGCAAAACAACAGCGAAACGGAGCGAAAATGGTAGCTTGAGCAGCAAAACAACGAGAGAAAATGTTGAACCAGTGAACCGGAGGAGTTGCAGAGCATCCACCCTTCCGACGACCGCGTACGGTACTTCCGAGAGTTGACATAAAAGGTTAGACATGAGGGCACTTTTCGTATTTAATTTTATTCATCTTTTAATAGTTTTAGTTGTTTATTTCGTATGAGAGTCATTCATGGATGCATGTTATGGCTTTGAATAAAATGAAAAATGTGTCGCCTCTTACGGTATATAGGATGGAAACCCATACATAAATTCCGTAACCGAATCCGAATGGATGGTAATGCGGTCTGTACTTGGGATACAACTCCATGTACCACTTGAGCAAACAACACATATTTTGTTTTATGTTGTTTTGATTCGTTTATTATCCGTTATTTAAATTCTGCATGTTATTTGTTTGTGTAATGATGAGATAAAACGCATGGGCTTAGTAAGTTGGATTAAAGGTCCTCTATGTCGAGGGGTTAAAATCCTTTACCACGATGCTTCACCGTGCCGGATGACGTATATTCGGTTGAATGTAAGATGTGTTCAATCGGGTATACGAAGTCCGATATTGTTGTCTTTATTTTTTATGCGTTATGATATTAGCGCATGGGCTTAGTAAGTTGGATTAAAGGTCCTCCGTTTTGAGGGGTTAAAATCCTTTACCATGATGCTTTGCCGCGCCGGATGACGTAATATCGGTTGAATGTAAGATGTGTTCAATCGGGTATACAAAGTCCGATATCGTTGTCTTTATTTTTATATGCATTATGTCATTAGCGCATGGGCTTAGTAAGTTGGACTAAAGGTCCTCCATTTCGAGGGGTTAAAATCCTTTACCATGATGCTTCACCGCGTCGGATGACGTATATTCGGTTGAATGTAATATGCGTTCAATCGGGTATACAAAGTCTGATATTGTTGTCTTTATTTTTATGTGCATTATGTTATTAGCGCATGGGCTTAGTAAGTTGGATTAAAGGTCTTCTATGTCAAGAGGTTAAAATCCTTTACCGCGATGCTTTGCCGCGCCTTGTAGCCCATTATTATTTATTAGGTGTCATCTATTCACCCGTTCACGTATGTGTCATGTTGTTTACTATTATTTTGAGGTCACTGCTGTAACCCCGTTCGAACGCGTTTCAGAACGCCGCACGAACGCATGTTTTCTGTCTCAGTTCGTTCGAATGCGTTTACGAACGCTTTACGAACGTGAACCTTCAATTTACCGTTCGAACGTGTTTACTAACGCTACTCGAACACGCACATATTTCCTTTGTCTTATCATGCATCACGTCTGGTCCCATTCAAACGCGTTCTCAAACACTATACGAACGCGAACCTTCTGTTTACCGTTCGAATGTGTTTACGAACGTTACTCGAACGCGAATGTGTTTTGTTTCATCAGGTCATGTCCCGTTCGAATGCGTTCTCAAACGCTATACGAACGCGAACCTTCTATTTACCGTTCGAACGTGTTTTCAAACGCTACACGAATGCGCATATATTGAACTGAGTCATTTTCATCACATTTCATGCATAATTGTTTCTTAGGTGATTTCTCTTGTATCATGTAATCAATCATACTATTTGTATCCCTGTGTTTATCTATTTGATGTGTTCATGAGATGGTATTCAAACATGATTTACCCTATTCGGTTGTTCATTTTCAAGCATGATTAGTCATTTATTTTGCGTTTGGAATTTGCATTATGTCTAGGTTGTTCTTTGTTTTCCGCATTATATGATCGAAGTATGTTCATGAGATTGCCATGTGCTATTGCATGTTCACCGTGATTCCAATTTGCTTTCATGCGTGATTGTACAATTATTATCTACTAGCATGCCTATGATTGAATGTAATGTGCTTATGACATTGCATGCTAGCCGTATTTATATTTATGCATGCAAATTTGGACATAGATTATATGCAAATAGGTTGTATGCAAATTTGGACATAGATTATATGCAAATAGGTTGTATGTAAATTGGGACATAGATTATATGCAAATAGGTTGTATGCAAATTCGGACATAGGTTATATGCAAACTTAGATATGAGCCTTGTACTTATGCATGCGAACTTAGCAGTAAATTATCCTTGGAAATAAATGTTGATTAGGCTTGGTTAAATTATTGCACAAATCATTTCACTATAAGTGGCATAAGTAAGGGACCATTCTGAACCCAACGGTTTGAGGTCTTCCCTTGCGAGGGGTGAGTGCGGCCTTAAATCTTTGTCCCGGTTCACACCGGGTGGTGACTCCATCATTCTCCGGTTTAGTCCCCCGTGGGCTATTCCGTACTCCCAACCGGGCCGCGAGCCCGGAACAGCATGCGTCGCCCAGTTTCTATGTTCCCACAGGTAGGAAGGTCGGCACTGGACAACAGAAAATATCATAACATGATGCAGTGAATAATATGCCAGAGCTTAGAGCCGTTTCTGCGGACCAAGGAGCTAGGAATCAGGATGTAATGACCCGTATCTTGGAAATAATGCAATAGTAGCAACAACAACATACAAAACAAA
>SKCR01052938.1:0-84649 GCA_019454045.1 Zanthoxylum bungeanum | reverse complement strand
TCTCAGATGAGCTTGTCATTTGTTGTTTAAGAAATGTTAAAGAATTAGAGAATTGAAAATGAGAGAATTATAGGAATTGAGAGAACTAAGAATTGAGAAATTGGTGTGTTGAAATAATGAAAAATGTCCCATATTTATACATTTTTAGAATATTTTTATGATACCTAAAATGCCCCTAAAATTAGTCATTTTATTACTGTTATTATGGGTAATTTGGAAATCCCTAAATTCATTAATTTGTTTTTTGACGTTGGGGCAGGGACGACTCCCTGCCCCCCAGCCCAACGGCTACTAGCCGTTGGGTTCTGGAACCGCTGGAACCGTTCGGTTCCAGCAGTTCCAACCGGTTCGGTTAGGGTAGGAACCCTAACCGAACCGGTCAAGATACAATTTCGGTTGGAACCAGAATCATCTGGTTTCAAGTCTATAAGCAAGCAACCATTTATCTCGGAGTGGCAATGATCCGGGTTGAATTCGGGGTTTGATAAGTCTGGCCCAAGTCCGAACATTAATATTTACGCTCGGTCCGAATCCGGGAAAAGCCCGGTCCGTGCTGTTATCGAGTCGGGCTGCCCCGGCCCATTTTGAGTTAGGGCCCGGGCCGTGCTTTATCCGGTCCAATTTTTTAATACAAAAAAATTATATATATATATATATTATTTTTCTTAAGCCCGAGCTTTTTAAATTGAGCCCGACTCGAGCTGGACCTCTAATTTTAAAACCCGGCCCATGTGTTTTTGATCTCGGGTAAGGCCAAAGCTCGGGGGGCCAGATCGGGCTTAGCCTTTTTTTCCATGTGTACATTTATCCGATGAAATTACTGCGAGTCTACAGGAGACAACCGGTCATTGCATCGCCGTTTTCACTGGGAATTACTGATTACAAATGTCTCAAGTTTGACCTTTCAATGCCTTGAGAAGGCGGAATAGAATTCTTAAAAGACGGTGAGTATTTTTTTGGGATAAAGCCCCATGAATCTCTAATTTTTTTTAATATATCCCGTCAAGTTCTTGATTTTTTCATAATATTTCATCAAGTCCTTATAGTTAAATATTAATAGTAACATATCCACAAACATCAATACTTATAGGATTGATGTGATATATTAAAAGCATAAAAAAACTTAAATGTAAATATTTACAAGGTAACTTCGATTAATTTCCCTAATAACTATTATAATTAGAAAAAGAATAATAAAGAAGAAATTATCAATTTACCAAATTTTAGGCTTTCAGATTATTTAAATACAAGTCTTCTCGTAATTTTTTTTCCTAACTTTGGGTTCATAAACAGTAGTCAACACTTGTGTTCCAATCCCATAAAAAAGAAAATAATATTTCATAAAATAAATATAATAATTTTTAATGAAAAATATATAAGAAAAAAATTGGTGGTTCTAATGGAGGTGAAATCTTGAGACCAACTGACTGTGTCATGAGCATGTTTAAGAGAAAAATTACAAATAGGAGAAATAGTGAGGGAAAAAATGAAAGAGTAAAAAAAAAAATTAATTTATTATGTATGTCTATAATTAATTATCCCACCTTTTTATTTATAAATAAAGGGTGAAAATGGAAAATAGTAAAATAAATGGATAGTTTTTAATGATAGAGACTTAATGAGGTATTTTTAAAAATCAAAGGCTTAAAGGGATATTATGAAAAAAAATTAGGGATCTATAGTGCTTTCTCCCTATTTTTTTTATTGGGTCGAAAACTTACAAAGATGAAAGTCCAAAATTAATTAACTTAAAGAAATAGTTCAAATTTTTATATTTTCTTTAAATTTTTGTATTTTCTCAAATTGATAATGCTGCATCTTTACTTTATTTAGTTTAATACCAATTATTGCTTGATATTAAGTCATTTTAAGGGGAATTTACATGAGATTTGGATTCAGTGTTGATATGAATTTTGTGTTTAGTCTATTATTATTTTTTTTGTAAAATTATGCTTGATAATTATTAAATAAAGACATATATAATTGGATTTTAACCATTCATTATTATTAATATTGACATAAAAGAAATTTATAAAAAGCTGACCACAATTTATCTTAACAGTAGATCCAAATTCATTTGCATCACTAATCTTTATCATTAAGCATAAAAGCATGAAATTTTCATGCACATGGGTGTAATTGAACCATATGTTCTAAAACGAAAAATTAACATATATTTTCAATTATGTCTTCAGTTGCACTGTTTGTTTGCTATCTAATCACTACAATGAACCATAAAAAAAAAAATCCCTATAATGAAGCATAGCCACATTAAATTCCCCCTCTATATATACCCATTGCTCTCTTCATTTTTTTTCCTCACACCAAAACCATTGAAGCCTTTCTTTAGGCTCGTTGTTCTCTCTCACACAAACACACGCACGAAACTCTTTTTCAAGTTTTATTTCATCTCTTTTAAATAAAACTGCAAAAAAAAAAAAAAAAAAAAAATCCACCATGCCTGAAGCACCAAAGAACACATTAAAGCCTAGTGGTTATAACCTTACTGAGATGAACAAGAAGAAACTTGAGTTCATTGAAAATGTTACAGCAAACGCTGATGAGGTTCAAAAAAAGGTTCTTTCAGAGATCCTCTCACGCAATGCTCATGTTGAGTACTTGCAAAGAAATGGCCTTAATGGCCATACTGATAGAGAGTCTTTCAAAAAATCATGCCTGTAATCACTTATGAAGATATCCAAGCTGATATTAATCGTATTGCCAATGGAGATGCCTCTCCAATCCTCTGCTCTAAGCCCATTTCTGAGTTCTTGACTAGGAAAAGCAAAAATAAAACCTTAACATAAAAATCTCAAATTTTGGTTTTTTTGAGTATTTTTGGTAGCTTTGGCTTATTGGGTTGATATGATTTTGTTTTGTCTGTTGAGTTATATGTGTTTTAGTTTCTTCTTTGGATGTTTTGGCTTAATAGGTTTGTTTTGTTTTTGTGTTTCTGGAACATCAGGAGGTGAAAGAAAGTTGATGCCAACAATTGAAGAAGAACTTGAGAGGAGGGTCACTTCTTTATAGCCTGTTGATGCCTGTGATGAGCCAGTTTCTTCCTGGTTTAGAAAATGGCAAAGGAATGTTTTTTTTGTTCATAAAATCTGAGGCCAAAACTCCTAGTGGCCTTGTGGCTCGCCCAGTTTTAACTAGCTACTATAAGAGCTCTCATTTCAAAGAGAGGCATTATGATCCATATACAAACTACACTAGCCCAAATGAAACCATCTTGTGCCCTGATTCTTACCAAAGCATGTACTCTCAATTGCTTTGTGGCCTTTGCCACAACAAAGAAGTCCTCAGGGTTGGTGCTGTTTTTGCCTCTGGTTTCATTAGGGCAATTAGATTTCTTGAGAAACATTGGCCATTTCTTGTTAAAGATATTAGAACTGGCACCATTGACTCCCAAATTACTGACCCATCTGTTAGGGGAGCTGTCATGGAGATCCTTAGACCAGACACAAAACTTGCTGATTTTATTGAAAATGAGTGCAGCAAGGATTCCTGGCAAGGGATCATAACAAGGTTATGGCCCAACACAAAGTATGTGGATGTTATTGTGACTGGGGCCATGTCACAATATAACCAACTCTTGATTTTTATAGCAATGGCCTCCCTCTTGTTTGCACCATGTATGCTTCCTCTGAGTGCTATTTTGGTGTCAACCTTAACCCTCTTTGCAAGCCAAGTGAAGTTTCTTATACCCTTGTTCCCACCATGGCCCTTTTTGAGTTCTTGCCTGTTCACAGAAACAATGGTGTCGCTAGCTCTATTTCCATGCCCAAATCACTCAATGAGGAGGAGCAACAAGAGTTCGTTGATCTTGTTGATGTTAAACTTGGCCAAGAATATGAGCTTGTGGTCACCACATATGCTGGTAAAAACTTCCTTTTTTTTTTCTTGAACCATTTGTATTTTTACTGTTCCATGTTTTACTTGCAAAATTGTATGCTTTCATTTTCTTTTTTTCAGGGCTTTATCGCTATAGAGTTGGAGATGTGCTAAGGGTGGCTGGATTCAAGAACAAGGCACCACAATTCAACTTCATATGCAGGAAAAATGTGGTACTAAGCATTGATTCTGACAAGACTGATGAAGTTGAGTTACAAAATGCTGTGAAGAATGCAATGAGTCATTTGGTCCCATTTGATGCAGCAGTAGCTGAGTACACAAGCCATGCAGATACTACAACAATTCCTGGTCACTATGTGCTATATTGGGAGCTTAGCCTCAATGGCACAACCTCAATTCCTCCCCCAGTCTTTGAGGACTGTTGCTTAACCATTGAAGAATCACTCAACAGTGTGTACCGCCAAGGCCGCGTGTGTGACAAATCAATTGGACCACTTGAAATCAAGATTGTTGAGCTGGGACTTTTGACAAGCTCATGGACTATGCCATTAGCCTAGGTGCATCATTAACCAGTACAAGACACCAAGATGTGTGAAATTTGCACCCATTATTGAGCTTTTGAACTCAAGAATTGTGTCAAACTACTTCTGTCCCAAATGTGCTAAGTGGGTTTCTGGTCACAAGCAATGGATCAGCAACAACAATGCTACTACAAGAATTGAAGAAAGTAATGGCAAGACCCAAACTGTTTAGAGCCTTTTGATATAATTACCTTTTCATGAAGGTTCACAAGAACTGTTTTTGTGATTATCTTAGGAAAATGTTAAGAACCTTTTGTAGGTTTAACCCCATGTAATGTTTTAATGTTGTTTTTTTTTCCTTTCCCATTATTTATCCTTTTTTACTGTTGTTAATTTATCAGGTACTTCTGAATTAGCTATGTACCAAAACAGTTCATGTTTCAAGCAAAAGACTTTTTCTCTTCTAATTAATTCTCTGAATAACATTATGCTGGAATTTGATTCATAATTCCAGCCAGGAAAACTGCCCACTGAAGTCTCATGGGCAATTATATTTTATAAAATATTTACAAAAATATTTATAGGGAAATATATAAGAAATTGGCGCTCCAAGCACCATCCCTAACAAGTGTTTCCATTGCAACAAGGATGGACATTGTAAAAGGAACTGTCCTAAATACCTTGCTGAGCTGAAAGAGAAGAAGGTCACAGGTAAATACGATTTACTTGTCATCAAATCTCTATTAGTGGTGGATGATAAATCCTCATGGATTGTTGATTCTGGAGCCACTAACTATGTTTGTTCTTCTTTGCAACTACTTGATTCATAGAAGGACCTTGCTGAAGGCGACTACACCATGAGGGTCGGGACATGGGATGCCGTTTCAGTAAGAGCAGTGAGAGTTTATAGTTTAAACTTTTTAAATAATGGTTATTTATGCTTGAACAACGTGTTATTCATTCCTGGTTTTCGCAAGAATTTGATTTCTGTTTCTAAACTTTTAGATGATGATTTTTCTGTTTCATTTAATAATAATTTGGTTATTATTGGAAGAAATGGATTGACTATATACACAAGAAACTCTGAGAATAATTTATATGCGTTAAAGCCGTTAACACATAACTCATTGCTCAACACTGAAATGTTTAAGGTTGAAAAACCTAAAACAAAACGGCAAAAGATTCCTCACGATGACACATAACTGTGGCATCTTAGACTTAGTCATATTAGTCTTGACCGGATAGATAGGTTGATAAAGAACGGAGTTTTAAACTAGTTAAAGCTTAAAACTTTACCAGTTTACGAATCATGTCTAGAAGGAAAAATGATCAATAGATATTTTACTGGAAAAGGTATAAGAGCCGGTCAACCACTTAAGTTAATACATTCGGACGTTTGCAGATCGATGAATGTAAGAGTCCGAGGAGGTTATGAATACTTCGTCACATTTATTGAATATTATTCTAGATATGAGTACGTTTACCTAATGCAGCACAAGTTAGATACCTTTGAAAAGTTCAAAGAGTATCATGCTGAGGTTGAGAACCAATTAGGTAAGATGATCAAAACTATACAATCAGATCGTGTAAGAGAATACCTTGATAGAGATTTCAAGGAATTCTTAGTTGAGTATGAGATATAAGTTGGAGTTTTCTAAGCTTCCCAAGATCGAATCAAACAATGAAAATAAGTGCGAATACAAATCGAAGAAGTCGCGGAATACTCACATCGATCGGTTGAGCGACGTGTTGGACAACAAAAATCATTATGCCCTCCTCCATGAAGCTTGGCAGTGGACTGGTTTTGATGTCCTCCAAATTCGGCTTTGTCCTCCAAGAAATCTTCAAGCTCCAAGCTTACAAAATGGATTCCAAGCTCACGAAATAACTTCCCTATCACCTTAGGATAACTCAATGTGTGTGCTAGCACCTTGATTTTGCAACAAAATCACTCTTTGCCTCTCTATAACTCACGATTTTACTGAAACCAGTGAAGAGAAAACAGAAGCAGTGGGCGAGAGAGAGAAGAAAAAAGGGTGAAAAGAGAGTTGTGTGGTTGTTGGCTTAAAAGTGTATCTAATACACTTAATCAATTTCCAAAATTAATTTACCATTTATTTGATTTCAAAAAGTCAAATGATTTATGCCAACCACTTCCATCATCTCCCATCAATCAATCAATCACATCAATCAATCAAATATCACATTACTCAAAGTGACATGTGATTTGACGCTTGATGTGACTAGCGATTTGACGCTTGATGTGACTTGCGTGCCGCACTCGAATTCGAAATGTGAATGTGCTCGCAAACACTATCGGGCTTGGGTTCGCTAATTCCAAATTAACAAATTTTTCATTGCGACGTAATTAAATGATTATGCCTAGCGAAATCACTATTCACGTCGCTAACGAATTAATTCTAAATTAACTCGTTCGCCCGAATTAAAATCTAATTTCAATTCCGCGTCGAAATTCAATTTCGTATAATATATCAAATATATTATTTAATCGATTAATTCCAAATTAATCGTTATCTCTCTTTTAATAATATTTTATCCCTGATAAAATATCTCCGTAATTAATCCCAGATTAATTTTCTCTCATCTAATTAATCCCAGATTAATAAAAGTGCGAGTCATACGTCATCGGTGAATCTTTGGGAAGCGACCCATGAGATTCCCGGATATGTTGGCAGTAAATTCGGTCGTCGGACTATCCGAACACGTAAGTACCTCGTACTACGTTTGTACCGATTTACAAGACAAGGTTGGCTTCTAGCAAAGCGCCATGCCTACCCAATTCTCCAAAAATATGCTTACAGGAATAAGCGATCTATATCAGGCGTAGTATACGTAGTATTGTGTATGTCGATCCAGTATCGGATGATCACGTGATAGGCCTGAGGCTGGAATTGTGTCTGCCCCGTACGAAGCACATGTCGGATGTCTGGTAACTAGTCTCTATAATCGGATATACATGTCCTAGTCATAATATCCCGATAGCTGTAGTATTTAAGAGAACTAGTCCCGTATCCTACGTGACCATCATCTCCACTATGAATGGAGTGATACTTCCTTCTTGACATCACACCCAACACACTACGATTCTCGATATACCCAGAAGAGGCGTACACAAAAACCGGTTAAAGCCCTGGATGACCAAAACCAAAGTATATTGATTGTCGCAAGTATTAGCGGTGCAAGTCTCAGGTTAAGACCAAATACACCTACCCTGATTTCGGACTTCCATAGACACATAGTCATACTACCAATGGAATTCCGAGGGGGTCTATCCAGAGCGAAGCTGTTTCCCGTACCATCGCTGAAACATAACCTAATATTACACTTGCATGAGTATCCTATACCCAAATATATGAGAACTATGTCGTTGTGCCCTCACAACGCGCACAAGTGTAATACTAGTCTTTTACGCATTTATCGATGTCCAATCTCGATAATACTCTGACTAGGGATATTTAATGATTTATCCTTCATGGACTGATACTGTCGCATATCATTCTCAATCCAGGAACAAATCATAGGGACCTCCTATCATTTATACATCTTGGTGATCTAATCACAAATGATAAGAGAGCAATCTCCTTTGTCACATAGTTAATTTGTACAACAACACCATAATCTGTACAAATAGTGACGCTATGGGTCATAATTGTCCAACAATCTCCCACTTGGCATATAGCCAGTCACTCGAGTGTCTAACACCCGAACTATGTACGGTTCGTTCAAACTGCTGAGAAATGCTTTCGTCAGCGGATTTGCATGATTATCATCTGATGCGATTTATTCGATCATCACATCGCCACGATGTATGATCCGAACGAATCAGATGACTATCAAAGTATGTATCTGGATCGTTGATAAGACCAATAATTCTTTAGCATATTTTGTAGCCTAGCTCAGCTGCTAACAAAATTATATCTAATCTAATTAGATTTATTATCGACCCAAATGGCTTCTATTGCTGCCTCAGTTGTAGCAATAACCCGCATTTGTTGTTTATTCGGTGATAGTATCTTGCTTGGAAGATTTCCAGCTCACTGTTCCGTTATTCAAACTTTATAGTGCCGTTTGCGACTTATAGTCTTTTTATCTATTAAGAAACTTACAGCAATGATCCCAGTCACTTCAAGTTCTCATTCTCCATAGTTTAAGACAGCATCCTTAGATCTCTAAGATACTAAGTATGTTCTTAGCATCAAAATAGTGACTATCACTTGGATTTGGCCTGATTGTGAATCCATATGCTCAAAGCGTATGAGACACCAGGTCACGTACATTTTTCAATGTATGATTTCTTGGAGAGTTTTCTCGAAAGCCAAGCTTTCACCGATTGTATATATGGGAATATCATTTCCAAGAAATGATTTATTATCATTATTTATAGGACAGCCACTGTCTGTGTGCTCCCGCTAACCTCCTTATATACACAAGATGTTGGATAATTATGACCCATAACGTCACTATTTATACAAATCATGGTGTTGTTGTACAAATTAACTATGTGACAAAGGAGATTGCACTCTTATCATTTGTGATTAGATCACCTAGATGTATAAATGATAGGAGGTCCTTATGATTTATTCCTGGATTGAGAATGATATGAGACAGTATCAATCCACAAAGGATAAATCATTAAATATCCATAGTCAGAGTATTATCGAGATTGGACATCGATAAATACGTAAAAGACTAGTATTACACTTGTGCGCGTTGTGAGGGCACAAACGACATAGTTCTCATATATTTGGGTATAGGATACTCATGCAAGTGTAATAGGAGGTTGTGTTTCAGCGATGGTACGGGAAACAGCTTCGCTCTGGATAGACCCCCTCGGAATTCCATTGGTAGTATGATTATGTGTCTATGGAAGTCCGAAATCAGGGTAGGTGTATTTGGTCTTAACCTGAGACTTGCACCGCTAATACTTGCGACAATCAATATACTTTGGTTTTGGTCATCCAGGGCTTTAACCGGTTTTTGTGTACGCCTCTTCTGGGTATATCGAGAATCGTAGTGTGTTGGGTGTGATGTCAAGAAGGAAATATCACTCCATTCATAGTGGAGATGATGGTCACGTAGGATACGGGACTGGTTCTCTAAAAGGTTGCAACCGTCGGGATAATATGACTTGGTCAAGATTATCCGATCTTAAAGAGACTAGTTGCTCGTAATCTGATATATGCTTCGTACGGGGCAGACATTGTACCAGCCCCAGGCCTTGCATGTGATCATACGATACTGGATCGAAATACGCAATACTATGTATACTACGCCTGATATAGATCCTTTATTCCTGTAAGGATATTTCTGGAGAATTGGGTAGGCATGACGCTTTGCTAGAAGCCAACCTTGTCTTATAAATCGGTATAAACGTATTACGAGGTACTTACGTGTTCGGATAGTCCGGCTACCGAATTTACTGCCAACATATCCGGGGATCTCATGGGTCGCTTCCCGAAGATTCACCGATGACGTATGACTCGCACTCTAAATTAATCTGGGATTAATTAGAAGAGAGAGAAAATTAATCTGGGATTAGTTGCGGAGATATTTATCTGGGATAAAATATCATTAAAGAGAGATAACGATTAATTTGGAATTAATCGATTAATTAATATATTCGATATATTAAACGAAATAGGATTTCGACGCGGAATTAAAATTAGATTTTAATTCGGGCAAACGAGTTAATTTAGAATTAATTCTTTAGTGACGTGAATAGTGATTTCGCTAGGCGTAATCAATTAATTACGTCGCAACGGAAAATTCGTTAATTTGGAATTAGCGAACCCGAGCCCGGGATTATTTACGAGCGCATTTGCATTTCGAATTCGAGTGCGGCACACAAGTCAAATCAAGCGTCAAATCGCTAGTCGCATCTAGCGTCACATCATTCGTCAATCAAGTGATGGATGTCTTTCACTTTGAGTGATTGACACCAATCACTATTCATGATTGATGGATTGATGAGTTGATGGAAGTTGGAAGGCATTTAATTGTTTTTGCCTTTGACTTTTTGTAAAGAAAATGGTATATGTTTAATTTGTTTTTGGAAAATAAAATTACATTACACATTTTACATCTCTCTCTCCTCCTTTCTTCTTCCTCTCACACGCGCAAGGGGCTGAAAAACCTTTTGTTTTCTGTTGAAAATCGAGAGCCATATGGAAGCTTAGAGTCGCGATCGCGATTTTGTGTCAAAATTGGGAGTGCTAGCACACTACGAAGTCATGCGAAGGTGATAGGGAAGTCCACCCATGAGACGGGAATCGTTTGACGAAGCTTGGAGCTTGTTCAAGGAGCATCAATGGACGCCAAAATAGTGAGTTACGAGCAGTCCAATGCCGAGTAGAAAAGAAATTTTTGTTGCCTCCTACGTCGCTCAATCGATCATTGTGAGTATTCTGCAACTCCCTCGTTGTATTCACACTTGTTTCATGCTTGTTTATTGATCCTTGGGACCTTAGCAAACTCCAACAATGGTATCATGAGCAAGGAAAAGCATGAAATTGATTTAGGGCTTAAAATTGGGTAAATTTATTTTGAGCATGATTTAATTAAATTGGATGTTTGAATATGCTTAAATCATGTTGAATTGAAGTTTGATTGGATCAATTTCAAGAAAATTGGTTTGGAACAATTTTGCCCAAAATTGGATGGCTTGGCCAAATGTAATGCCCTATTTTGTCTTGGTGATTTTTTGATTTTTTGATCATTGGATGTGTTGGAAATCATTCGGGATGTTGATTTAATGTCGATTGTGGAATTAATTGGATTGAATTCGAATCGGACATAAAATCCCCAATATTGCCGAGACATAAGGAAGCATGAATGGGTTTGATTTTTGGTGAAATGTGTTGGATATGTTTTGTTGTAATTGAGCATGATTAATTGTATAAATTAATGTTTTGGAAATATTGATTTGGGTGATTAATTGTGTTATACACTTTAGTGTAATTAAATTGGGAAATTGGATTTTTGGAATTTAATTATTTGGGCCTAATTTTGGAAATTAGACTTTTAAAGTTGTAAATGGGCTTATTGGGCTTGGTTGTACTAAGGTGGGTTTAGGCCAAAATTGGTTGGATCCAAATGGGCCCAAAACCGCTTCTATAAAGCCCAAATGCGACTAATGGACCTTTAAAGTTTAATTGGGCCTAATGGGCCTAAATTGATTTCTGGGCTTATGGGGTAACTCCCGGATTGGACTTTGGTTATTGGGTTCGACCCGAGTTGACCAAAAGTCCACGCCTGAAAGAAATTAATTAAAAGCCCATTGGACCTTAATTAAATTAACGTTGGACGTTAATCGGGCTTTGAGACCCGTAACGATTAAATTTGGAATTTAAGTCGTATAAGTTCGTTAATAAAGTGTAGTATTTAATTTGGAATTAAATAGCGAATTAGAATTAAATACAAATTGAATTGGATTTAATTGTGTAATTTTATTTGATTCAAGAATTCATACTTTGAGTACTTATTCGCAAAACGAGTTTGACTCTCGCAAAATCAAATCGTTGTTTGAACATTGGATGATCACTAATTATCAGATTAATTAATTTGATTAGATTGATTGATAACATGCTTGTGTGAATACATGGTTGCGATGCATGAATAATGTATATCGGATGGATATTAGATGGGTGGGGCAATTTTAGAAATTGTTGTAATAAATTTGATTTATTAATTGGACCTGCGTGTCCAGCCTTATTACCTCATTATTCTTTGTATTCTCTTCTCACCTATTCCCCTCAATGTAAATGAGGTTCTTTAGAAGTGTAGTGTAACGGGTAGAAGTAATACATGTGCTAGCATGAGAGAGAAAGGGAGAGATTTGATCTAGGATCAATGTGTAAAGTATCCATCCGCATATCATTATTATTTTATTCATATGCGCTTTATTATGTGTTTAGAATGCATGTTTAAGGGTGTATGATGATGAGACCTTAACAAAGATAATAAATTGGTTGCCAATTTGCACGCGAAAAACCCTCGCAAATATTAAGCGTCTTTCCTTCCATTGAGTGATTCTCACTCAAGATCCGAGACTGGCATTGGCTTGTTGGCCAAAGTCAAGGCCTTTGTCAGTCAAGGATGTGTTTGAATCACGAGAGCTTTGTTCCATATTGGTGTATTGTCCAAGTTGTGGTTTGTTGGCCAAAGTCAAGACCACTTCTTGTCCATCGACATTGATTACGAAGCTTTCCATGGTCAATGGGTCGCGCTTAACTGGGATCACTAAGTTTGTTGTGCCAAAGCCAAGGCTTAGTTGATTCAGAGGAAAAAGGTTAGGTAATACATTGGATGTATTGGCATATATAAGATATATGTTTCGGACTTGGATGTCCCTCTACTGGATCTAGGAATTGGATTGGATCCAATTGATCTTAGAGATCTACCTAGTTAATTATCATACAATTTGTTGGCCAAAGTCAAGATTGTGTGATATTTAACAGGATCCTAGCCCGCTAGGAAACACGGTTTCCCGAGTACTCGACAGAGGGTTAGAGGCTCGCCGAAAAATAGTGGGAGGCAAGAATTAAATTTGCAATATTCGTTTAATTACTTGCCATACGTGCTCAAACAAATATCATTCGTCTAATAAATTAAATGTTAGTTGGACTAATATTTAAATGTTTTTTAATAAATAGTTGGACTATATTCAAACTATTCATTTATAGTTGATTTTATAATTGGATTATAGTAATCAATATAATTGATTTTAATCTATTAAATTATAGTTGATTAAATAGTTGGATTATTGTAATTATTATAATAAATAGTACCGAAATCGTTGATTAAATAGTTGGACTATTAAAATCAAGATATAATTGAAAGATTGACATTTAAGACATAATCCTAGGGAAAATGTATTTAAATGGTTTAATTTTCAAATTGGGAATAAAATTTCAGGATGCTCATGGAAACTAATAAGTTACTTTATTTGATAAAATAACATATTAGGCCTAAGCCCAGAGTTAAGCAAATAGTAGAGCATAATCTTTGGAAGATTTATGTGATGATAACTTTAGTGCTTAATCCATTAAGCTTGTCGCAGTAGACTCCTTAATTTCTTAATCAGAAATAAGGATTAGATCCTTAAAGTATGATAAAGAAATTGAAGGATCTTCATAAATCTATACTTAGATTTTAGAAGTACTGAAATTGCAATAATGACTCTTGGAGAGTTAATGACTATTCTCAAGGAGATAAAGTCAAAATTTGCAATATGGCAAGTAGCGCAAGACGCACCTTACTTCGATATTCTAGAAACCCAAGGCTAGGCCGAAGGCCTCTGGAGTGTGAAAAAGGAAAAGGCAAAATCATTATAATCTTCTGGGAAGATAAATGACATATCCCAAAATGTCTGCCTAAATGTGGCAAACGGGATCGCGGAAGCGTGACTGCCGTTTGGACAAAGCAGACATGAAGGAATTGAAGAACGAGCAAGGCTCCGACTTCAAATGTGTTTGTCATAAATATATTCACTACTAGTATTAAAATTGGATTTTAGATACTTAGTGTGATATATATATATTGATGTTCAGAATCTGCTGTGAGCAGAATACTGACTTCAGTTGAGATTAATCTGCGAATTGGAAACGGGACGAAAGTCGCTGTTTTAACCGTAGATACCTAATTTAGGAACTACCCTTCCGATTTGTACTTAAATTAGGATACTGTTATAATGTAACTAGTTTGACTAGAAACATTATCTTTATATCAGTGTTTAACCCGCTGCGGGTGAACCTTTATATTCTAGAACACTAAAGTGTTTCATTATATAAAGATGATTTAGAGATAAACACATTAGATGTGAATAACAAAATTTATATTTTGAATATAAATAAATCTCAAAAATATGACATGACAAACAAACAGCTCAAACTAATTTGATCAGAAGAAACTAATTGTGGCATTGTTGTCTGGGACACAATTAAACAAGAATCGTATATCCACACTTTTGAAGAGTAGGTACTCGGACTAATTTGATTCTATTCAAATGAAGTCTACGAATCTAGTTTATTGGGCAAAGTGCCTATAACACTTTTTACTTGGTAAAAGTGCAAATGCCACAGATCTGTTAACCCTAGTTCATAGTGAAGCAAGTGGGCCCATGTCTAGATAGGCTAGATGTGGATTTGAATATTTCGTGACCTATACGGATGTGGCATCGCGTTATGGTTACATGTTTCTTTTGAAGAACATAAATCGGAAACTTTTAAAGTTTCGACACGAAATAGACGAACAGACCGGCTAAAGTATTATACCGTCATGGTAAGACCGTAATGAAAAATACTTAAGCAATAAGTTTCTAATATACTTGAAAGAGTATAGTATTCTTTCGATGAGGACTCATCCCGGAACACGTCATTTTGACGGTGTGTCCGAACCGAGTAACCAAATTTTGTTGGACATGATAAGGTTAATCATGAGTCGCTCTGAGCTACCATTTCCTTCAACAGATAAACATAAACAGTGCATAACTTATTTAGAATAAGGTTCCATAAAATCTGTTTGACATATTTCATATTAGATATGAACAGGGAAGGAAACCAGGTTTCTCATTCCTATAAATTTGGGAATGCTAGGCATATGTTTGGATGATACCAAACTAAAACCCAAATTGTATAAGTGCCAAATTATAGGTTATCCTAGGGATACATAAGTACAGTACTTATACAACTCACAAGAGAACAATTAGATTGTTGCTCGCCATGTGGTTTTCCTAAGAGGAATACCGATATGCAGTGGTAAGTGGGAGGATAGTAAAACTCGATGAAAATCAGAGTGATACTATTCCAGGCACGATTCCTAATGGAACACAAATAGATTCATCAAGGATGAAACTATACCAGTAATCTTCGAATACACAAGAACCGCGTATGTCGGAGAGAGTCAGAAAACAACCTGGGTATGGGTTTCTGATCTCACCTCATAAAGATGTCTATCTTATTGAGGTATACCAACTGACTACGTATGAGGAAGTGATACAAGGTATCGACTCCCTATTATGAAAAAGTGTCATGAATCCGAATTGGATTCCATGTATATCAACTTAGTTTGGATACTAGTTGTTGTACCGCAAGGAATTGTGCCTATTGGTATTATAACTCTTCAAGGAAGACATACATGGATGGCAACATACCAACGTATAAAGCTAGGCTTTTAGCGGAAAGGTATCATTATCAACATTGTGTTGATTTCGATTCAACCTTTTACATGTTGCCACGGTAAATCCATTTGGATAATGCTTGCTAAAGCTGTATGTTTCATTTATGAAATATGACAGCTTTACGGGAAAATCGCTTTCCTGAAAAGGAAACCTTTTGGAGGAAGTTTACAACATCCTGACGATTTTGTCGTACCAAAACAAGCAAACAAGGTTTGCAGGTTATTCGATCCATGTTTGGATTGAAGCAAGCATAGGTTCTTGGAATTATCGTTTTGATGTAATCATAATTCTTTATGATTTAATTCAAAACGAAAATGATTCTTGTGTATATAAGAGGGTTAGTGGGAGCGCACTGATAGTGGACATCCTATAAAAAAATGATAATATGTCATTTCTTGGAAATGATATTCCCATAATAAAATCGGTGAAAGCTAGGCTTTCGAGAAAAATCTCCGAGAAATCGTACATTGAAAAATGTACGCGACCTGGTGTCTCATATGCTTTGAGCATATGGAGTCATAATCAGGCCAATCCAAGTGATAGTCACTGGATTGATGTTAAGAACATCCGTTAGTTTCTTAGAGAACTAAGAATACATTCTTAAACTATGGAGATGGAGAACTTGAAGTGACTGGGATCACTGTAGCAAGTTTCCTAAACTGATAAAACGACTAAAAGTCGTAACAAAGGTATTATACAGTTTGAATAACGGAACAATGAGCTGGAAATCTTCTTAGCAAGATACTGTTACCGAATAAACAAACAAATGCGGGTTATTGCTGCAGCTGAGGCGGCAATAGAAGCTTTCTGGGTTGATATAAATCTAATTAGATTAGATATAATTCTGTTAGCAGCTGAGCTAGGCTTGAACACAGGCTAAAGAATTAATGGTCTCATCAACGATCCAGATACATAATTTGATATCCATCTGATCCGTTCGGATCATACATCGTGGCAATGTGATGATCGAATAAATCGCATCAGATGATAATCATGCAAATCCGCTGACGAAAGCATTTCTCAGCAGTTTGAGCCAACCGTACATAGTTCGGGTGTAAGACACTCGAGTGACTGGCTATAGGCCAAGTGGGAGATTGTTGGACAATTATGACCCATAGAGTCACTATTTGTACAGATCATGGTGTTGTTGTACAAATTAACTATGTGACAAAGGAGATTGCACTCTTATCATTTGTGATTAGATCACCTAGATGTATAAATGATAGGAGGTCCTTATGATTTGTTCCTGGATTGAGAATGATATGAGACAATATCAATCCACAAAGGATAAATCATTAAATATCCCTAGTCAGAGTATTATCGAGATTGGACATCGATAAATACGTAAAAGACTAGTATTACACTTGTGCGCGTTGTGAGGGCACAAACGTCATAGTTCTCATATATTTGGGTATAAGATACTCATGCAAGTGTAATAGAAGGTTGTGTTTTACCGATGGTACGGGAAACAGCTTCGCTCTGGATAGACCCCATCGGAATTCCATTGGTAGTATGACTATGTGTCTATGAAAGTCCGAAATCAGGGTAGATGTATTTGGTCTTAACCTGAGACTTGCACCGCTAATACTTGCGACAATCAATATACTTTGGTTGCGGTCGTCCAGGGCTTTAACAGGTTCTGTGTACGCCTATGCTGGGTATATTGAGAATCGTAGTGTGTTGGGTGTGATGTCAAGACGGAAGTGTCACTCCAGTCATATGGAGTTGATGATCGCGCAAGGATACAGAACTGGTTCTCTAAAAAGGTTGCAACCGTTAGGATAATATGACTTGGTCATGATTATCCGATATTAAAGAGACTAGTTGCTCGTAATCCAATATATGCTTCGTACGGGGTAGACATTGTACCAGCCCCAGGCCTTGCATGTGATCATCCGATACAAGATCGAAATACGCAATACTATGTATACTACGCCTGATATAGATCCTTTATTCCTGTATGGATATTTCTGGAGAATTGGGTAGGCATGGCGCTTTGCTAGAAGCCAACCTTAGTCCGGCGACCAAATTTACTGCCAACATATCCGGGGATCTCATGGGTCGCTTCCCGAAGATTCACCGATGACGTATGACTCACACTCTAAATTAATATGGGATTAATTAGAAGAGAGAGAAAATTAATCTGGGATTAGTTGCAGAGATATATATCTGGGATAAAATATCATTAAAGAGAGATAACGACTAATTTGGAATTAATTAATTAATTAATATATTCGATTTATTAAACGAAATTGGATTTCGACGCGGAATTAAAATTAGATTTTAATTCGGGCAAACGGGTTAATTTAGAATTAATTCGTTAGCGACGTGAATAGTGATTTCGCTAGGCGTAATCAATTAATTACGTCGCAACGGAAAATTCGTTAATTTGGAATTAGCGAACCCGAGCCCGGGATTATTTGCGAGCGCATTCGCATTTCGAATTCGAGTGCGGCACACAAGTCAAATCAAGCGTCAAATCGCTAGTCGCATCTAGCGTCACATCATTCGTCAATCAAGTGATGGATGTCTTTCACTTTGAGTGATTGACACCAATCACTATTCATGATTGATGGATTGATGAGTTGATGGAAGTTGGAAGGCATTTAATTGTTTTTGCCTTTGACTTTTTGTAAAGAAAATGGTATATGTTTAATTTGTTTTTGGAAAATAAAATTACATTACACATTTTACATCTCTCCCTCCTCTCTTTCTTCTTCCTCTCACACGCCCAAGGGGCTAAAAAACCTTCTGTTTTCTGTTCAAAATCGAGAGCCATAGGGAAGCTTAGAGTCACAATTTTGTGGCAAAATCGGGAGTGCTAGCACACTACGAAGTCATTCGAAGGTGATAGGGAAGTCCACCCATGAGCCGGGAATCGTTTGACGAAGCTTGGAGCTTGTTCAAGGAGCATCAATGGACGCCAAAACAGTGAGTTGCGAGCAGTCCACTGCCGAGCAGAAAAGAAATTTTTGTTGCCTCCCGCGTCGATCAACCGATCATTGTGAGTATTCTGCAACTCCCTCATTGTATTCACACTTGTTTATTGATCCTTGGGACCTTAGCAAACTCCAACACAAGAATCATTTCGTTTTGAATTAAATCATAAACCATTATGATTACATCAAAATGATAATTCTAAGAACCTAATGCTTGCATCAATCCAAACATGGATCGAATAACCTGCAAACCTTGTTTGCTAGTTTTGGTACGACAAAACCGACATGACGTTGTAAACATCCTCCTAAAGGTTTCCATTTAAGGAAAGGGATTTTCCCATTCAGCTGTCATATTTCATAAATGAAACATGCAGCATTAGCAAGCATTATCCAAATGATTTACCGTGGCAATAGGTAAATGGTTGAATCGTAATCAACATAATGTTGATAACGATACATTTTCGCTAAAAGCCTAGCTTTATACGTTGGTATGTTGCCATCCATGTATGTCTTCCTTGAAGACTTATAAGTACCAATAGGCACAATGTCTTGCGGTAAATCAACTAGTATCAAAACTTGGTTGATATACATGGAATCCATTTAGGATTCATGGCATTTTGCCACAATAGGGAGTCGATACCTTGTATCACTTCCTCATACGTATTCAGTTGGTATTCCTCAAAAGATTAATATCTTTATGAGGTGAGATCAGAAACCCATACCCCATGTTGTTTTTTGACTCTCTCCGATCTACGCGGTTCTTGTGTACTTGAAGATTACTGGTATAGTTTCATCCTTGATGAACTATTTGTGTTCCAATAAGGACTCGGTGCCTTGAACAATATTACTCCGATTTTCATCGAGTTTTACTATCCTCCCACTTACCACTGCATATCGGTATTCCTCTTAGGAAAATCGCATGGTGAGCAACAATTAAATTGTACTCTTGTGAGATGTATAAGTGTAAGGGATTCTCGGGTCGGGCGCAGCGGAACCTCGGGTTAGGGCGGAAATCATATTTCAAAACTTTTTCAAAATACCGAGTAGAATATTCAATATCTAATATGAATAATCTATTCGGATTTCACCTATACCCAAAGAAAATTACTCATGTGTATGATCCAATCATATGAAGTAATAATCCGACCACAAAAGGCCATTTGTCCGACCACATTAGTGCCGACCACATTAGGTCTGACCAGACGAGGTCCGACCACATAAGTGCCGACCACATTATATCCGACCAGACGAGCTCCGACCAGACGAGGTCCGACCAGATAAGTGCCGACCACATTAGGTCCGACCAGACGAGGTCCGACCACATAAGTGCCGACCACATTAGGTCCGACCAGGGTCAAACAGACGAGTATTTTACATGCATCATATACAAATCCAAATACTCAACATAAATGAAAAGCCAAAAGGTGGTACAAGGTCAGAAACTTGAAACCAACACTTAAATCAAGTTTCTAAAATACCATTACAAGCCTCACCACAATGAAATAACTATAGAACAATTCTAGGTCATCTAAGAGTGGGTCAATAACTCTAGAATGGCAACTAGTTTCTTAAAACATCAATAGAATACTTATTAACTCATTAGTAACATTCTATGATCTTTATACATGCTCAACCCTTTCCAAAAACTTCCATTCTCCAAAAATACATAGAATAAAGAATAGAAAAACATAAGAACATCACAAGATGAAGACCACAACAAGAGGAACATTTTTCTCTCTAATGGCAAGTTGGAAATACTTACTAAATTCCAAGCTTTTCCTTGTTTTTGCTTTTCTTTCTCTCAAGCTTCTATGTCTTCTTTCAATGGAGTTTGAGGTAAAGTGTGAAAAGGTATTAAACCCTAAATGAAACAAAACAATATATACTTGTGTATTTTTTGCCTTGGCCGAAAATTGCCAAAGGAAATTAACAAGAAATTTGTTTTGATTTCATTTGAATTTCAACTTGCAACTTGATTAAATGATCATTACATTTTAATGATAAATTCAACCAAGTCAACAATTTCAACTTAGCCATTAAAACAAATATCATAACTTTAAAATATCTATACTTTATTTAATTTAATTTAATCATTTAATAATTAAATAATCAATTAATTAATTAAATACAAATATATTAAATATATGTATAATATTTACATTAAATATTAAATACATATATTCATTTATGATATTAGTCAAATATCTCATTTTGACAATTAATTAATGTGTATTTGAATTAATCAAGTATTAAATTCAAATACACAAAAATTAAGGAAATGACTATCGGGTCCCATCACATGTATTTTGCGTTTAACCTTTAAACGACTTATAAATAATCAATATTATTTATATATGTTGCCCTAGTGCTCTACGAGTATATTTCATTAGTGAGACTCTCTAGATTCAGGCATATCCGTCACGAAATCCAATTTCGTGTCCATAATTTATCCACCCGTAAATTATGACGACCACGGATAAACTCGCTGAATCATAAAGGTCGAGGTCATGGAAAATTTATAATTCCTCCGTCACAGGTATCCGGATATATCCCAGAGATATAGATGTAAACGTCAAATCTCTATAGGGATTATCCAGTCGACTATTCTATTAGCAATCTTAAAAAGAATATTTAGAACTGGCTTCTAAACTGTACCACAGGCCCATGGTTTTATCTGATTGCTAATCATATGGACTACCTATGCTCTGATACACAGAACTGACGGATCCTATCTTGATACGCACAGGACACCCTGAGGAACTATCTACACCCAACGAACAGGCGGAGGTCTGATCTTAATAGATCGGTGATGTGACTGCCATCTAAGTGTAGAAGATGTCTCATGTGCCCACAGTGGCATCTCAAGTCTAAGAATCACAAGTGCTACTCAACCCGACAAGATTCTTATTGACGTTGGTGTACCATCCATTAAGAATCTTCGTGAGTCGTTCAGTGTTTATCCGCTATAAACACCTACACATCTATACTAGTCTCCAAGACTTATGGTTCATTGAGAGACCATTGGAATAAAATATTCTAGTATACGACATGTACCGGTCTCAACAGGTTTACTATACTGACCAAGTAGTGTAAACCTTGATCAGGAATAGTCTGAGAATGATAACGTCATGATACAACTCAATGTCAGTTGCGACGCTTTTGCAACTGTACCATGACTAGTCATTCTAAGGTCATTACGTCTTTACCATATTAAAAGATACATTATATTATAGAAACTGCATATATTATTCATAATAATAATGTTTTACAGAAGTATTCAAAAGAAATACAACCGGGAATTGGCGCTCTGAGCACCAACCCCAACAAAATCTCCCACTTGCTCTAGTGCCAATATCGATTGTATCTAATACCCATCGACTCCACGTGTTTATCAAACAGCTTCGGAGGTATGGCCTTCGTCAGCGGGTCTGCTACATTATCTTCACTCGGTACCTTGCACACGACAATATCCCCTCGTGACACAATCTCTCGAATGATGTGGTACTTGCGTTCCACATGCTTCGACTTCTGATGTGCCCTCGGTTCTTTTGCTTGCGCAATGGCTCCAGTATTATCACAGTATAACGGAATCGCATTCTCAATACTTGGGATAACTCTCAATTCTGTGATAAAGTTCTTTATCCACACAGCCTCTTTTGCAGCTTCAGAAGCTGCAATATATTCCGCCTCAGTGGTGGAATCTGCTGTCGATCCATGTTTGGAACTCTTCCAGCAAACTGCACCTCCGTTAAGGGTAAATACGAATCCAGATGTAGACTTTCTATCATCGGGATCCGATTGGAAGTCAGAATCCGTATACCCGTTAATTTGCAGTTCGTTTCCTCCATAAATTATTAACTTATCCTTAGTACCTTTAAGATACTTTAGGATATGTTTAATGGCCATCGATTGGTCATTACCTGGATTGGACTGATATCGACTAGTTACGCTAATAGCGAAACTGATATCAGGCCTCGTACACAACATGGCATACATTATGCTACCCAAACACGAAGCATAAGGTTGGTTAGACATTCTAACCTTCTCATCTTCTGTTTGTGGACTCATATTCTTAGAAAGATGAATCCCATGTCTGAACGGTATGTTTGCTGTCTTACAGTTACCAAAATTATACCGTTCTAAGATCTTATCTATGTACGTTGATTGGGATAACCCAATCAGCCTCCTTTGTCTATCTCTATAGAGTTTTATCCCTAAAACATAGGAAGCTTCTCCCAGGTCCTTCATGGAGAAATTCTTACAGAGGTACGCTTTGACGCTTTGTAACATACCTAAATCATTCCCAATGATTAGGATGTCATCAACATATAGGACTAAAAATATGACCATGCTCCCACTGGCCTTCTGATACACACAGGATTCTTTAGAATTCTTGAGAAAACCAGACGATCTAATAATCTCGTTGAATCTAAGATTCCAGCTTCGCGAAGCTTGTTTAAGTCCATAAATGGACTTCTTAAGCTTACATACCATCCCCGAGTTTTCGCTGGATGCAAAACCTTCCGGCTGTTCCATATAGATTTCTTCATCAAGAAATCCATTTAAAAAAGCCGTTTTGACATCCATTTGCCAAATCTCGTAGTCATGATACACAGCTATAGAAAGCAAAATCCGAATAGACTTGAGCATTGCTACTGGTGAAAAAGTTTCATCGTAGTTGACGCCAGGTCGCTGCGTGTAACCTTTTGCTACCAGTCGGGCCTTGTAAGTTTCAACCTTACCGTCAGGCCCGCGCTTCCTTTTGTAAACCCATTTACAACCGATAGGAACAATTCCTTTGGGAAGCGGAACCAAGTCCCAAACTTGATTCTCATGCATTGAGTCTATCTCGGATTTCATGGCACTTTTCCATTTCACGGAGTCGATGTCCAACATCGATTCTCTATAGGTGAAAGGATCTGTCTCTTCAACTAAGAGAACATCCAGACTCTTTTCTTGTATCAAATACAAGCGTTCAGGAGGTCTAGATACCATTTCCGACCTACGGAGTGTGTGTGTTGAAGGTCCTTCATCTACTTGAACTTCAGGTTCCTCCGTTGGTTCGTTGTTTTCAGGTTGGACTTCATCAAGCTCAACCTGTCTATGATTACCACCTTCTGAAAAAAATTCTATTTCTAGAAATTTTATGAAGCGAGCTACGAACACATTTCGATGCTCGGTATCATAGAACAAATATCCCCTCGTATTCGAAGGATATCCGAAAAACCTAAACTTTAGCCCTCGAGGCGAAAGCTTATCTTGCTGAGTCACCCTGACATAGGCAGGACAACCCCAAACCTTAATATAATTAAGATTTGGTCTCCTACCGAACCATATCTGATACGGAGTAGTAGGAACAGATTTTGAAGGAATCTTATTCAAAAGATATGCGGCTGTTAAAAGAGAGTAGCCCCATAAATAATAGGGCAAATCTGTGAAACTCAACATTGATCGGACCATATCCAATAAAGTCTGATTTCTCCTCTCAGATACTCCATTGTGCTGTGGGGTACCTGGAGGAGTATATTGAGCGAGAATCCCATTCTCTTTCATATAATCCATGAACTCACCACTCATATATTCGCCGCCTCGATCTGATCGAAGGCATTTAATACATTGACCAGTTTGTTTTTCTACTTCATTTCGGAATTCTTTGAACTTTTCAAAGGTTTTCGATTTATGTTGCATCAAATAGACATAACCGTACCGTGACAGATCATCGGTAAAGGTAACGAAGTACGAATAACCACTGTGAGCAGTTTGACTTAGTGGACCACATACATCAGAATGTACGAGTTCCAGAAAGTAAGTGGCACGGTGTCCAACACCAGAAAATGGGGCTTTGGTCATCTTACCCTGAATACAGGATTCACAAGTTGGATAGGATTCAATGGTAAGATCTGGTATCAAACCATTCCTAACCAATTGGGTAATGCGTTTAAAGCCAATGTGACCAAGCCTCATATGCCAAAGTTCAGTATTATTAATTACAGGTAAACTACGTTTATTAACTCCAGTATTTAATATATCTTTTGAAGTTTGCAATGTATAATGACCATGCTGGTTTGGACAACTAAGGATCTGAATATTATTTCTATCATATAAATATAAAGAACTATTCTTAATATTAATACAAAAGCCTTATGTATCCAATACAAAAAGTGATATAATATTAGCTACACATCCTGGTACAAAATGGCATTCATTTAACAAAAGTGTCCCATTCGGCAATGAGATCTCGCATACTCCCACTGCAACTGCATCCAAAGAGTCTCCACTCCCGAATCGCAATTGCATCTCTCCGGGCTTCAGCCTCCTACTTTCCTTCAGCACCTGCAACGAATTGCAAATGTGAATGGGACAAGCAGAATCTAAAATCCAGTTGGATGTAACGGCTTCACAAGCCAAAGATAAATCAATAACTGGAAAAATAAATATACCTGATGTAGATGCTCTATCTCTCCTCAGCTGGGCGATGTAATCAGGACAGTTCCTTTTCCAATGCCCGACTGTGCTGCAGTGGTGGCATTTGTCTTCAGAAGCCCTATTGGGCTTAGCAATCTTTGCCTGTTGTTGAGGACCAAAAGCCTTCTTCTTTTTTCCTTTCTTCTTCTTTCCATTGGACCATCCTTGGGAAGAAGGAGAAAGAGAAGTAGTTCTAGGAGGGCGAGTCGGTACTCACTTCTTAAGGTCCTCTTCTGCCGCGAGCAACATCCTATGTAGCTCCTGGTAGGTACAGACAGTCCCATTCATGTTGAAGTACATCACGAACTGGCGATATGAAGCTGGAAGCGAACCAAGAATGACACTCCTACCGAGAATGTCATTCAAGATGAGATTATGTTGCCTCAATTGATCGATCAAATCGATCATCTGAAGAACATGTGGGCTAACATCTTGCCCCTCATCCAGACGGGCATGGAACAGTTCCATTGCGACTTTGTGAACAATCACTTGTTCTTGGTTCTCAAATGATTTTCTCAATCGCGTCATCATACTATACGAATCTAGCATACCATAGTATTGTTTCTTGAGTTTCGGAGACAGTGAACTAAGGATGTATGACTTAACCCTTAAATCATCATCATTCCAAGTTTCAAAAACTTGGCGTTCCTCCTCCGTAGCGTCCGCACCCACAGCAAGGGGCAACGGACCCTCAAGAACATATCCCAGCTTTTCGGAATCGAGGACAATCCTCAAATCCAATTCCCAGTCGGCGAAGTTCTCAGCGCCTTTCAGTTTGTTCGCATCAAGCATACGTGCAAACTGATTTGTGGATTGTGCCGCCATCGCCAATCTATCATATAGATCACGAAAAACGGTTAGCAGAAATTAAGCAGTTTCATATAATATCAAAAGCATAAACTAGATCATGGATTTTTAATCTAAAAATGCCACTCCCACTAAATCATGCAATACTGTAATCCCCCAACAGAATACAAAGATTTAATAATTAAATTAAATACAAATAGTGAAAAGTGGATCCCGTGAATTTATTTCAGCTCACAGCAGAGGCACGGTCTCGCCTACGTATATTCATCAGGTAGACAACTCATTTGTCAATCACTCAATAGTGACTCTTAGATTTCCGGTCCTGGTCGTTTCTCGTTGTCGCTGCGAAGGCTGGCCCACAAGGAGACGTACCAAGGTTAAACTCGTCAATGATAAACTCAAGTTACTTACGTAATCCTGACAGCTAGGGCACGTTCAGAATTCCGCTTTCGCTTGAATTTATCTAGTATCTAATATAATTCGGTATAAATAAATCTCTATCGGCTACACCCTCACAGCAGAGGCACGGTCTCGGATGTAGTCACAGAGAAGTATTCATAAACCGTATTGACAAGACGGACCACATAACATGCATCAAATACATAATTACATTAAAACCTTATTAATCAGGGATTTTCCGCTAAGTGTCATACACCCTAAATCTAACAAAATTAGATTATAATAAGCATGTATAAAGTCAAGAAAACATGATTAAACATTGATTTAATTAAGGCTAATCATTTTAGGGGGCCTAGAATCAGACTCGCTCTGATACCATTTTGTAAGGGATTCTTGGGTCGGGCGCAGCGGAAGCTCGGGTCCGGGCGGAAATCGTATTTCAAAACTTTTTCAAAATACCGAGTAGAATATTCAATATCTAATATGAATAATCTATTTGGATTTCACCTAGACCCAAAGAAAATTACTCATGTGTATGATCCAATCAGATGAAGTAATAATCCGACCACAAAAGGCCCTTTGTCCGACCACATTAGTGCCGACCACATGAGGTCCGACCACATAAGTGCCGACCACATTATGTCCAACCAGACGAGGTCCGACCAGATAAGTGCCGACCACATTAGGTTCGACCAGACGAGATCCGACCACATAAGTGCCGACCACATTAGGTCCGACCAGACGAGGTCCGACCACATAAGTGCCGACCACATTAGGTCCGACCAGACGAGGTCCGACCACATAAGTGCCGACCACATTAGGTCCGACCAGGGTCAAACAGACGAGTATTTTACATGCATCATATACAAATCCAAATACTCAACATAAATGAAAAGCCAAAAGGTGGTACAAGGTCAGAAACTTGAAACCAACACTTAAATCAAGTTTCTAAAACACCATTACAAGCCTCACCACAATGAAATAACTATAGAACAATTCTAGGTCATCTAAGAGTGGGTCAATAACTCTAGAATGGCAACTAGTTTCTTAAAACATCAATAGAATACTTATTAACTCATTAGTAATATTCTATGATCTTTATACATGCTCAACACTTTCCAAAAACTTCCATTCTCCAAAAATACATAGAATAAAGAATAGGAAAAACATAAGAACATCACAAGATGAAGACCACAACAAGAGGAACATTTTTCTCTCTAATGGCAAGTTGGAAATACTTACTAAATTCCAAGCTTTTCCTTGTTTTTGCTTTTATTTCTCTCAAGCTTCTATGTCTTCTTTCAATGGAGTTTGAGGTAAAGTGTGAAAAGGTTATTAAACCCTAAATGAAACAAAACAATATATACTTGTGTATTTTTTGCCTTGGCCGAAAATTGCCAAAGGAAATTAACAAGAAATTTGTTTTAATTTCATTTGAATTTCAACTTGCAACTTGATTAAATGATCATTACATTTTAATGATAAATTCAACCAAGTCAACAATTTCAACTTAGCCATTAAAACAAATATCATAACTTTAAAATATCTATACTTTATTTAATTTAATCATTTAATAATTAAATAATCAATTAATTAATTAAATACAAATATATTAAATATATGTATAATATTTACATTAAATATTAAATACATATATTCCTTTATGATATTAGTCAAATATCTCATTTTGACAATTAATTAATGTGTATTTGAATTAATCAAGTATTAAATGCAAATACACAAAAAATTAAGGAAATGACTATCGGGTCCCATCCAATTTCGTGTCCATAATTTATCCCCCCGTAAATTATGACGACCACGGATAATCTCGCTGAATCATACAGGTCGAGGTCATGGAAAATGTATAATTCCTCCGTCACAGGTATCCGGATATATCCCAGAGATATAGATGTAAACGTCAAATCTCTATGGGGATTATCCAGTCGACTATTCTATTAGCAATCTTAAAAAGAATATTTAGAACTGGCTTCTAAACTGTACCACGGGCCCATGGTTTTATCTGATTCCTAATCATATGGACTACCTATGCTCTGATACACAGAACTGACGGATCCTATCTTGATACGCACAGGACACCCTGAGGATCTATCTACACCCAACGAACAGGCGGAGGTCTGATCTTAATAGATCGGTGACGTGACTGCCATCTAAGTGTAGAGGATGTCTCATGTGCCCACAGTGGCATCTCAAGTCTAAGAATCACAAGTGCTACTCAACCCGACAAGATTCTTATTGACATTGGTGTACCATCCATTAAGAATCTTCGGTGAGTCGTTCAGTGTTTATCCGCTATAAACACCTACACGTCTATACTAGTCTCCAAGACTTATGGTTCATTGAGAGACCATTGGAATCATATATTCCAGTATACGACATGTACCGGTCTCAACAGGTTTACTATACTGACCAAGTAGTGTAAACCTTGACCAGGAACAGTTTGAGAATGACAACGTCATGATACAACTCAATGTCAGTTGCGACGCTTTTGCAACTGTACCATGACTAGTCATTCTAAGGTCATTACGTCTTTACCATATTAAAAGATACATTATATTATAGAAACTGCATATATTATTCATAATAATAATGTTTTACAGAAGTATTCAAAAGAAATACAACCGGGAATTGGCGCTCTGAGCACCAACCCCAACAATAAGTATTATACTTATGGTTTCCCTAGGATAACCTACAATTGGCACTTATCCAATTTGGGTTCTAGTTTGGTATCATCCAAACGTATGCCTAGCATCCCAAATATTCAGGATTGAGAAACCCAATTTCTTTCTGTTCATATCTAATATGAAATCTGTCAAACAGATTTTAATGGAACCTTATTCTAAATAAGTTCTGCACTGTTTATGCTTATCCGTTGAAGGAAATGGTAGCTCAGAGCGACTCATGATTAACCTTATCATGTCCAACAAAATTCGGTTTATCCTGTTCGGACACACCGTCAAATTGACGCGTTCCGGGAGGAGTCTACATTGAAAGAATACTATACTCTTTCAAGTATATTAGAAACTTATTGCCTAAGTATTTTCCATTACGGTCTAACCGCGATGATTTAATACTTTAGCCGATCTGTTTGTCTATTTCGTGTCGAAACTGTAAGAGTTTTTCGATTTGTGTTTCATAAGAAACACATAACCATAACACGATGCCACATCCATAAAGGTCACGAAATATTCATATCCACCTCTAGCCTAGCTAGACATGAGCCCACTTGCTTCACTATGAACTAGGGCTAACAGATCGGTGACATTTACACTTTTACCAAGTAAAGGTGTTTTAGGCACTTTGCCCAATAAACTAGATTCATAGACTTTATTCGAATAGAATCAAATCAGTCCTAGTACCCACTCTTCGAAAGTGTGGATATACAAGTCTTGTTTAATTGTGTCCCAGACAACAATGCCACAACCAAGTTTCTTCTGATCAAATCAGTTTGAGCTATTTGTTTGTCATTTTATATGTTTGAGATATATTTATATTCAAAATATAAATGATGTTATTCACATCTAATGTATTTATCTCAATATCATCTTTATATAATAAAACACTTTAGTGTTCTATGATATAAAGGTACATCCGCAACAGATTATACACTGATATAGAGATAATGTTCCTAATTTAAGTACACACTCGAGGGTAGGTCCTAAAGTTAGGTATCTACGGTTAAAACAGCGACTTTCGTCCCGTTTCTAATTCGCAGATTAATCTCAATTGAAGTCAGTATCCTGCTCATAGCAGATTCTGAACATCAATACATATTTATGTATCACACTAAGTATCTAAAATCCAATTTTAATACTAGTTGTGAACATATTTATGACAAACATATTTGAAGTCAGAGCATTGCCCGTCTTCAATTCCTTTATGTCTGCCTTGTCCAAACGGCAGTCACGCTTCCGCGATCTCGTTTGCCACAATTTAGGCAGACATTTTGGGATATGTCCTTTTATCTTCCCAGAAGATTATAATGATTTTGCCTTTGCCCTTTTCAACATTCCTGAAGCCTTTGGCCAAGCCTCGGGTTTCTAGAATATCGAAGTAAGGTGCGCCTTGCGCTACTTGTCTTATTGCAAATTTTGACTTTTTCTCCTTGAGAATAGTCATTAACTCTCCAAGAGTTATTATTGCAATTTTAGTACTTCTAAAATCTAAGTATAGATTTATGAAGATCCTTCAATTTCAGTATCATACTTTAAGGATCTAATCCTTAGTTCTGATTCAGAAATTAAGGAGTCTACTGCGACAAGCTTAATGGATTAAGCACTAAAGCTATCTACACATAAATCTTCCAAAGATTATGCTCTACTATTTGCTTAACTCCGGGCTTAGGCATAATATGTTATTTTATCAAATAAAGTAACTTATTATTTTCCAGGACCATCCTGAAAATTTATTCCCAATTTGAAAAATTAAACCATTTAAATACATTTTCCTTAGGATTATGTTTTAAATGTCAATCTTTCAATTTTATCTTGATTCTAATAGTCCAACTATTTAATCAATGATTTAGGTACTATTTATTATAATGATTATTATAGTTCAACTATTTAATCAACTATAATTTATTTGTTTGAATACAGTCCAACTGTTAATTAAAACAACGTTTAAATATTAGTCCAACTAACATTTAATTGATTTGACGAATGATATCTATTTTGAGCGCATATGGCAAGTAATTAAACGAATATTGCAAATTCAATTCTTGCCTCCCACTATTTTTCGGCGAGCCTCTAACCCTCTGTCGAGTACTCGGGAAACCATGTTTCCTAGCGGGCTAGGATCCCATTAAATGTCACACAATCTTGACTTTGGCCAACAAATTGTATGATAATTAACTAGGTAGATCTCTAAGATCAATTGGATCCGATCCAATTCCTAGATCCAGTAGGGGGACATCCAAGTCCGAAACATATATCTTATATATGCCAATATATCCAATATATTGCCTAACCTTTTTCCTCTGAATCAACTAAGCCTTGGCTTTGGCACAACAAACTTAGTGATCCCAGTTAAGCGGAACCCATTGACCATGGAAAGCTTCGTAATCAATGTCGATGGATAAGAAGTGGTCTTGACTTTGGCCAAAAAACCACAACTTGGACAAGACACCAATATGGAACATAGCTCTCGTGATTCAAACACATCCTCGACGGACAAAGGCCTTGACTTTGGCCAACAAGCCAATGCCAGTCTCGGATCTTGAGTGAGAATCACTCATTGGAAGGAAAAACGCTTAATATTTTGTGAGGGTTTTTCGAGTGCAAATTGGCAACCAATTTATTATCTTTGTTAAGGTCTCATCATCATACACCCTTAAACATGCATTCTAAACACATAATAAAGCGCGTATAAATAAAATAATAATGATATGCAGATGGATACTTTACACATTGATCCTAGATCAAATCTCTCCCTTTCCTCTCTCCCGCTAGCACATGTATTACTTCTACCCGTTACACTACACTTCTAAAGAAACCTCATTTACATTGAGGGGAATAGGTGAGAAGAGAATACAAAGAATAAGGAGATAATAAGGCTGGACACGCAGGTCCAATTAATAAATTCCAAATTTATTACAACAATTTCTAAAATTGTCACACCCATCTAATATCCATCCGATATACATTATTCATGCATCGCAACCATGTATTCACACAAGCATGTTATCAATCAATCTAATCAAATTAATTAATCTGATAATTAGTGACCATCCAATGTTCAAACAACGATATGATTTTGCGCTAGTCCAACTAGTTTTGCGAATAAGTACTTAAAGTACGAATTCTCGAATTAAATTAAACTACAGAATTAAATCCAATTCAATTTGTATTTAATACCAATTCATTATTTAATTCCAAATTAAATACTACACTTTATTAACGAACCTTTACGACTTAAATTCCAAATTTAATCATTACGGGTCTCAAAGCCCGATCGATATCCAATATTAATTTAATTAAAGTCCAATGGGCTTTTAATAAATTTCTTCAAGGCGTGGGCTTCGGCAACCAAAGCCCAATCAAGGAGTAACCCCATAAGCCTAGAAATCAATTTAGGCCCATTAGGCCCAATTAAACTTTAAAGGTCCATTAGTCGTATTTGGGCTTTATGGAAGCGATTTTGGGCCCAATTGTATCCAACCAATTTAGCTTAAACCCGTCTTGGTACAACCAAGCCCAATAAGCCCAATTACAACACTTAAGCCCAATTTCACAAAATAGGCCCAATTAATTTAATTCCAAAAATTCCAAATTTCTCAATTAAATTAACTAAAGTGTATTACACAATTAATTACCCAATTAACATTTCCAAAACACCAATTAGCCTAATTAATCATGCCTTTTATCATCAAATAGTGTCCAACACAATTTAACAAAAAATCAAACCCAATTTCACATGCTAAGCTCACGGCAATTTGGGCATTTTGTTCAATTTTCAAATTCAATCCAATTAATTCTCAAATCAACAATTCTCAATTAATTTCAACTCATCCAATGAATCAAAAAACAAAAAAAACACCATGATCATTAGGGATCCAACTTTCGGCCAAGCCTTCCAAAATTGGGGAAAATTGTTCCAAACAAAATTTCTTGAAATTGATCCAATCAATCTTCAATTCAACAACATTTAAGCATACTAAATCATCCAATTTCATTAAATCATTATCAAATTCATTTTACCCAATTTTAGCCCTAAAATATTTTCATGCTCAACCTTGCTCCTAGATACCATTGTTGGAGTTTTCTAAGCTTCCCAAGATCGAATAAAGTAATGAAAATAAGTGCGAATACAAATCGAAGAAGTCGCGGAATACTCACATCGATTGGTTGAGCGACGTGTTGGACAATAAAAATCGTTATGCCCTCCTCCATGAAGCTCGACAGTGGACTGGTTTTGATGTCCTCCAAATTCGGCTTTGTCCTCCAAGAAATCTTCAAGCTCCAAGCTTACAAAATGGATTCCAAGCTCACGAAATTACTTCCCTATCACCTTAGGATAACTCAATGTGTGTGCTAGCACCTTGATTTTGCAACAAAATCACTCTTTGCCTCTCTATAACTCACGGTTTTACTGAAACCAGTGAAGAGAAAACAGAAGCAGTGGGAGAGAGAGAAGAAAAATGGTGAAGAGAGAGTTGTGTGGTTGTTGGCTTAAAAGTGTATCTAATACACTTAATCAATTTCCAAAATTAATTTACCATTTATTTGATTTCAAAAAGTCAAATGATTTATGCCAACCACTTCCATCATCTCCCATCAATCAATAAATCACATCAATCAATCAAATATCACATTACTCAAAGTGACATGTGATTTGACGCTTGATGTGACTAGCGATTTGACGCTTGATGTGACTTGTGTACCGCACTCGAATTCGAAATGCGAATGCGCTCGCAAACACTATTGGGCTCGGGTTCGCTAATTCCAAATTAACAAATTTTCCGTTGCGACGTAATTAAATGATTATGCCTAGCGAAATCACTATTCACGTCGCTAACAAATTAATTCTAAATTAACTCGTTCGCCCGAATTAAAATCTAATTTCAATTTCGCGTCGAAATCCAATTTCGTATAATATATCAAATATATTATTTAATCGATTAATTCCAAATTAATCGTTATCTCTCTTTTAATAATATTTTTCCCAGATAAAATATCTCCGTAATTAATCCCAGATTAATTTTCTCTCATCTAATTAATCCCAGATTAATAAAAGTGCGAGTCATACGTCATCGGTGAATCTTCGGGAAGCGACCCATGAGATCCCCGGATATGTTGGCAGTAAATTCGGTCGTCGGACTATCCGAACACGTAAGTACCACGTACTATGTTTGTACCGATTTACAAGACAATGTTGGCTTCTAGCAAAGCGCCAAGCCTACCCAATTCTCCAGAAATATGCTTACAGGAATAAGTGATCTATATCAGGCGTAGTATACGTAGTATTGTGTATGTCGATCCAGTATCGGATGATCACGTGCTAGGCCTGGGGCTGGAATTGTGTATGCCCCGTACCAAGCACATGTTGGATGTCTGGTAACTAGTCTCTATAATCGGATATACATGACCTAGTTATAATATCCTGATAGCTGCAGTATTTAAGATAACCAGTCCCGTATCCTACGTGACCATCATCTCCACTATGACTGGAGTGATACTTCCTTCTTGACATCACACCCAACACACTACGATTCTTGATATACCCAGAAGAGGCGTACACAGAAACCGATTAAAGCCCTGGACGACCAAAACCAAAGTATATTGATTGTCGCAAGTATTAGCGGTGCAAGTCTCAGGTTAAGACCAAATACACCTACCCTGATTTCGGACTTCCATAGACACATAGTCATACTACCAATGGAATTCCGAGAGGGTCTATCCAGAGCGAAGCTGTTTCCCGTACCATCGGTGAAACACAACCTCCTATTACACTTGCATGAGTATCCCATACCCAAATATATGAGAACTATGCCGTTGTGCCCTTACAACGCGCACAAGTGTAATACTAGTCTTTTGCGCATTTATCGATGTCCAATCTCGATAATACTCTGACTAGGGATATTTAATGATTTATCCTTCATGGACTGATACTGTCTCATATTATTCTCAATCCAGGAACAAATCATAGGGACCTCCTATCATTTATACATCTTGGTGATCTAATCACAAATGATAAGAGAGCAATCTCCTTTGTCACATAGTTAATTTGTACAACAACACCATTATCTGTACAAATAGTGATACTATGGGTCATAATTGTCCAACAATATCATCCCAACTCCCAGCACCTGGAACACCACAAAAGAATGATATTGCAGAGAGGAGAAATTATTCCCTACTAGACATGATGAGATGTATGTTTAGTTACAGTTCACTGCTTAGTTCATTATGGGGATATGCATTACAAACAACAATGTATATCCTAAAAGAAGTTACGTCTAAGTCTGTTCCTAATAATCCCTTAGAGTTGTGAAATGGTCATAAAGCCAGTTTACGATATTTCCGTATTTGGGAGTGTCCACCACATGTGCTAAAGAGTAAGACTATTAAGTTGGAGCCACGTTCTCAGGTGTGCCTTAATGTAGGATATCCTAAGGAGACTAGGGGTGGGTTCTTTTATAGTCCGAAAGATAACAAAATATTTGTGTCAACAAACGCTACGTTTCTTGAGGAGGAGTATATGAGGGAGTTTAAACCTCTAAGTAAAGTGTTACTCGAGAAGTTGCTTTCTGGTTAGACCAACACACCATCGTCAATAACTGTTGACAGAAACATATCACCTTTGACATCTGAGCGTCAAATGCAAGTATATCGGAATGATCTGCCACCTAGACGCAATGAGAGGGTTGTACGACAACCTAATCGCTATTTAGGAGTTGGAGAGGCATAAGTTGTCGCATCCAGTGATTGTGTAGATGATCCATTGATATATCATAGTGCAATAGATAATTCTGATAAATAGGAATGACTCAAAGCCATGAAACTCTAGATGAAGTCTATGTACTCCAACTCAGTCTACGAACTTGTAGACCAACCTGATGGGGGTAAAACCCATAGGTTGTAAGTGGATCTACAGGAAATAAATGGAACATAAGTTGGAGTTGGTGCTCGACGGGCCAAATTTTGTTGTATTTATTATAAATACGATGTACATTATATTTTATTATGAATAAAATTAAGTAATTCTCATCAATATAATCTTATATATGGTAAAGGCGTAAAAGATCTTAGAATGAATAGTTGTGACATAATTACAAAAGCGCTGTAATTGTTACTAAGAAATGTCACAATACAATTCCTTCTTAAATTGTTCTTAGTCAAGGTTTACATACTTGGTCAGTTAGTAAACCCGTGAGACCGGTACGTGTCGTATATTAGAATTTTTCTAATCGTTTGTCTCAGTAAACCATGAGTCTTAGGAGACTCATTTAAAGATTTCTGATAGATGGTATACCAACGTCAATAGAAATCTTTACGAGTCGAATAGCAAATTAGCTCATTTGACTTGTGATACCACTGTAGATATGTGAGATATCCTTCATGCTTTGATGACAGTCACGTCAACGATCTTTTAAGATCAGACCTCCGCCTATTCATTGGGTATGGACTGATACTCATGATATCCTGTGATGTATCCAGAGAGGATATGTCAGTGTCGTGTATGGGATTTAGACATCCAATTTGTGATTCTTTGAAATCCTTGGCCGATGTATAATTCGGAAACGAGTTCCGAATATTTATGAAGAATCATAATTATGTTACGACACTTGAATTGTTCATAGCGGAGATTTAACGTTTAATCTATATCTCCGGAACAATTCGGATAACCTATGACAAATGAATTATAAATATGCGATGACTTCGGCTTGGATGGTTCAACTCGATTATCTGTGGTCGTCGTAATTTGTGAGTGGACAAATTATGGACATGGAAATGGTTTTCATGACAGATAAACTTGAACCTAGAGAGTCACATAATATAAAGTGTACTCGTTAAGCACTTGGGCAATTAATTATGGATAATTCAGATTATTCATAATATACACATGCGTTTTAAATAATGTGTATTTGTATATGATACATAATTTATATTAGATACACATTATTAACCAATTGAATTTTGTCACTTGTTTTATTGTTATTAATAATTAATTAATTATTAATAATAATATAATTGAAGAATATTCTGGGAATATGTTTCCACGTATTTATTTTGTCTTTTTGTTAATTATAAAATTAATTAATTAATTAGTTAATTAATTTATTTTAATTAAGAATATTACATTGAATATTCTTTATTTTTGGCAAATTTTGATTTGCCAAACCATGTGATTTGGACACATGGATTTTGATTAACAAAAATAAAAATAAATTACATTTGGATAAGACTTAAACTTGTGACAAAATAATTGGGCCAAATAAAAAGCAAAATTTGACCAAAATCTTCTCAAATTTTCGAAAATTAGGGTTATTATACTATGCAAATGAAACTTGTTTCATTTTACAAGTTTAATGACTCTCATATATTGAGAAACCAAAGAAAAAAGGGGTTAAGGTTTGTGAATAATTGATCAACACCAAGGTTAAAAGAATTTGAAAATTGGAGCTTGGAATTAAGGTAATTAAAAGTTTCCAATTTCCAATTTCATTGTTTTGTTTCTGAGCCATGAAATATATATTGAATATGTATTTTGCATGTCTTAGAAATATATGTATTTTGGATATGCATTTGAAGCAAAAAAACATTGGTGTTAATTGTTTATATAACCTTAATAGTTTTCTTAATTAGCATGTGTAAATAGATTAATTAGTGAATTAATCTATAAAATTGAAATTTCCATTCTAGAGTGATATTACCACTCTAATATTGCCTAGAATTGTTCTTGAGGCTTTATATTGTGGTAATTAAATTTAGTGTAAATTAATTGGATTAATTTGGTGAATGAATTGAATTACGGCATGAAAATTGAAGAAAATTGAAACTGGATCAGATCTGGTTATGGACCTTTAAACATAATATTTTTCATGTAAAAATATGTTATTTGGATGATATTGGATGTGTATTGGGTGGTGGATTAATTCCGAAAATTATTCCGGGGTGAAAATGCGAGAAAACGGTGAAATTCGCGTCAAAACGGACTCGTTGAGTCGAGGCAGTGAACCCAATGAATTGAGCACTGTTCGGGCAGCCCTAGGGCTGACCGAACACTGTCCGAGTGATCGGGTTGCCCCGGCTCGGTTGTTGGTCAACCAGTTTGATCGTTTGCCCGTTACGCTTATTATTTGTCGAAAAATATTTTTGTAAAATAATTCGTCGTGTAACGAAATAAATTATGTTATTAAATGTTAATAAATAATATATTTAAACTCATTTGGGTGAATTAAAAATATTTGATATTTATTAATTCGCTCGGAAAATTTTAAAAGGTTTAACAACTATTTTCGCCTTCCACCGCACCCTTCCGCTGCGCATACCCCAACAACATATGGGAAGGTACAGACCTTCAAGGCTAGGCTAGTGGAAAATGGTTTTACCTAAAAAGAGGAATTTGACTACGATAAGACTTTCTCGCCAGTAGCCATGCTTAAATCCATCTGCACTATTCTTTTTATTGCTGCATATTATGATTATGAGATTTGACAGATGGATGTCAAGACTGCATTTTTGAATGACAATCTTGATGAGTGTATCTATATGATACAACCAGAGGGGTTCATAGCCCAAGGTCAAGAGAAAAAAGTTTGCAAGCTGCAAAGCTTCATTAATGGACTTAAACAAGCATCTCGATCTTGGAACATAAGATTTGATACCATGATCAAGTCTTATAATTTTGAATAGAACGTCGACGAGCCTTTTATAAACAATAGAGTCAATGACGGAAATGTGATTTTTCTCATTTTTTACGTCGATGATATTTTACTCATTGGGAATAATGTAAAGATATTATCATATGTGAAAACCTGGCTAGTTAACCAATTCCAAATGAAAGATTTGGGAGAGCTCAGTTATGTACTTGGGATCCAGATTCTTCGGGATCGCAAGAGACGATTGTTAGTTATGTCTCAGGCATCCTACATCGACAAGATCCTTGTGCGATTTGGGTTGCAGAATTCCAAGAAAAGAAATTTTCCTTATCAATATTGAATTCATTTGTTGAATGAATAGTCTTCTAAGACACCTCAAGGTGTTGAGGAAATGAGACATATCCCATATGCATCAGCAGTTGGTAGTCTCATGTATGGTATGCTATGCACGAGATTAGACATTTTTTTACAGTAGGAGTAGTCAGTAGGTTTCAGTCTAACCCAAAATTAGATCATTGGGTGGTTATGAAATATATTCTCAAGTATCTTAAGAGAACGAGAAATTATATGCTTGTATATTCTGGTGAGGATATGATCCTTATGGGATATACAGACTTTGATTTTCTGATGGATGTCGATTCTGGGAAATCAACATCTGGATTAATGTTTGCCCTATGTGGTGGGGCCATTGTGTGGAAGAGCATAAAGAGTCTTGTATTACTGACTCCACCATGGAGACCGAGTATGTAGCAGCTTGCAAAATAGCTAAGGAAACAGTCTGGCTCTGGAAGTTCTTGGGAGATCTGGAAGTTATTCCAGACATGGATAAACCACCATACTTTATTGAGATAATAATGGTGCAATGGCGAACTCCAAAGAACCAAGAAGCCACAAAAAGGGAAATCATATAGAGAGAAAATATCATCTCATCAGGGAGATAGTGCAGAAAGATGACATTTCTGTCATAAAAATTGCATCCGCAGAGAATCTGACTGATCTTTTTTAGAAAGACCTTGTAGGCTAAAGTGTTTGAAAGTCACCTAGAGGGTCTAGGATTACATGACATGTCTCATTTGCTCTAGTGCAAGTGGGAGATTATTGGGATATATGCCCTAGAGCTTCATGTAATATAAACAAAGTTATTTGTTATGAAATAAAAGATGCACGATTCATTTATCAAAATATTTGATTTAAATCGCATATTATAAATTATCTTGTTTACTGATGAGCGGAAAATATATCAATATTTACCCCCCTTTTACCTAATAATTTATTTAGTTTCTCGGGTTTGATGAACGTTTTGATGTGTTTTGTAGATAAATAAAGTATCAGGACTTAATGGAATCAACTCAGGGCTAAAACGATGAAATCTGGAGCAAAAAATGGCGAAAACGGAAATTTACAATACGCGTCACGAAATGCAGTCATAAATTCCAATTTTGCACAAGTTTGATATTTTGGCCATAACATTTTCATCCGATATCTGATTGAGCGGATTCAAGTTCCAAATTAAAGAAGACACAAAGATCTACAACTTTGAAGTTTTAAATATTTTCGAATTCTGAAGTTTGCAAGACCGAAATTGATGTATAATCCAATATATTTTGTGTAATTACTATAGTCATTTTCAAAATATAAAATAAAATTAATAAAATTAAAAAATTTAAATTGTCAAACTTCCACCAATCATGCTTGCATGTTTGGTGGAGGATTTGGTTCATGTTTAATGCCATGTTTGATGCCATGTTTGGTGCCATGTTTGGTGGAGCAATTGGTGGAGAAATTGTTGGAAGCCTTTAGATTTTCCTATAAATACCAAGCTAAACTTTGTAAATTTTCCATCATTTCTTTGGAGGAATTTCTCAATGAAAACCTAAAGAAAAGTGTCTTGTATATTTATTTAAGTTTTCTTGTATTTTCTTTTTATTTAATTAATAAAATTTCGTGTGTTTTCTTTTACAGCATGAGCAGGTAATCTCATTCTACTGGGTGAAAAGATGAGACTTTTAATATAATGAATTAGATTGATCTCCCTTATTTTAATTAAATTTTGGATTAATTAGTTACCGCCTATATGGCCAGTTTAGGTGACAACCCTATTTACCGCCTATATGGTCGGTTTTTCATTTCAGACGTAGTTTCCGCCTATATGGTCGGTTTAGGTAATAACCTTGTTACCACCTATATGGTCAGTTGGATTTAATTGAGACAAATGAAATTGCTGCCTTTATGTTTTGGTTAATTAATCGGTAAACATTGAGAATAAATGAGATTTCTAATTTTGAAATATTAAAAGTAGATCCTCTAATCCCCATTATTTTCTTTTATTGTACTTTTACATTTTTAACTTCCAGCATTTACTTTATTTAATTTCTAGCATTTACTTTATGTATTTATTTTTATTTAAGCTTTTATTAGCCTTAGATATGTATCGTAACTAAGTCTGTTATCTGGGCCTGTGATGAATTCCAATATCACCGGGTTATAAGGGGTTATTTTTATAGTTTGGGTAATATAAAGGTTTACTTATCAAGTCTTAAGCTTAATGCGTCTTGTTAACTGGCCACTAATAAGATTGATCTGGTAAACTTAAAATAAACTTGATAAATGAATTTTAGGTTTTAGCCTTAGACTTAATAGCCCACGATCTTCCTTGAGGATAGATAACCCTTTAATAGATTTCCTTACAGGATAGACATATACTTGTCCGGTGGGGGTAGCCACAATTGGAACTTAATCTTAATGAATCCAGGTTAGTAAACCAATATATTACACAAACATGAAATAAACACTTCATTTTTTAAAAGATATTGGAAGAAATCACAACCCTGGATAGTTTTATAAATTTGAATTTTCTTAAATGTACTCTCGTGCAATTTTATTTACTTGTTTTAAATTTAAAGTCACCAATCAATCAATCAATCCATTAGATACTCGTAAGAATTTGACATCATAAATTAATAGATTAGGTATTAAGTCCTCATGGGATCGATACTTTTTATACTACTTGAACGATACGTGCGCTTGCATTATACACGTGTGACAAAACCGGTCAAGTTTTTGGCGCCGTTGCCGGTGACTTATTTATCTTTCACTATTAATTTTGGGGTTGGATACATTTCTTGTATCTAATTTCTTTTTACTTATTGTTTGTTTTCTTGTGTTTCAGGTTCTCAAACACTACATGAGACGAACCAGAAGCTTTGAACTCCGACCGCTTGACCCAGAAATTGAAAGAACCATCAGACAGTTGAGAAGGGAAAGACGAGAAGGCCAAGAAACAATTGTCAACATGGAACCCTAAACCTTTGGAGGTTGCACCACCAATTCCCATTCGAGACATAACCATTCCGATGGTTGACGGCTTCATTTCCTGTATTGTACTTCCTCCCTTACCAGCTTATGCGTGTGACATCAAAACATACATTCAGATGATTCAACAGTCAGTTCAGTTTTGGGGGGAATGCAACTGAAGATCCTAATGCCCACATCAGCAACTTCCTGGAAGTTTGTGGCACTTTTAACTACAACCGAGGAGCTGAAGAAGCAATGAGACTGCGGGTTTTCCCATATTCCTTGAAAGACAGAGCTAAAGCTTGGCTACATTCACTACCAACAGGTTCCATCACAACTTGGAACACTCTAGCCACCAAATTCCTTGCAAAGTATTTTCCACCAGCCAGAATAGCAAAACTGAGGAATGACATCACATCTTTTGTACAACATTACTCAGAAACTCTTTACGAAGCTTGGGAAAGGTACAAGGATTTGCTCCGGAAATGTCCTCACCATGAGATTCCAAAATGGCTTCAAGTCCAAACTTTCTATAATGGACTTTCTGGACTGATGAGAACCACAATTGATGCTGCTGCTCGAGGAGTTTTAATGGCAAAATGAGAAGATCAAGCCTGTAACTTAATCGAAGAAATGGCTAACAATAATTCCTTGTGGACAACAAAAATGAGCATGATTCAAAGTAAATTGCAGGAATTTATAAAGTTGGAGCCAAGACAGCATTGAATACCAAGCTGGATCAGATGTGCAAATGCCTGGAAACACGCAGCGCGCAAGTTGTAAACATTACCGGATCCACAAGTACACCTTATAGAGGAGCACCAGAGCCAAACCAACAAGAAGAGACGATGAATTATGTCAACAATTTCAACAGACAGGGGAACAATCCATATTCCAACACCTATAACCCAGGGTGGAGGAATCATCCCAATTTTTCATGGAGCAACAACTCAGGGAAAAAAAACTATCCACCGTCTGGATTCCAGCAACAGAAAAAAGGCCAAGAGCATGAAAAAGAACAAGAAATGAAAGAATGGATTGCAAAGATGTTCAAAAAGCCACAAACAACATACGATGCTATATTTCAAAGCCAATATGCCTCTATTAAAGCACTGGAGAATCAAATTGGACAACTGGCCAATGCTCAGAGTTACAGACCGTCAGGAAATTTTCCCAGTAACACAGAACCAAATCCAAGGAACTGAGGGAAAGAGCAATGTCAAGCCATTACTTTGAAAAGCGGTACTGAGATCAACAAAGATGTTGGAATCAAGGCATCCATTGAAGAAATTCCAAAAGAAACAAAGCAACATATGGAGGAAAAAGAAGCAAAGAAAAAAGATCAAATCACTCCACCTCCACCTTTTCCACAATGACGTCAGAAAAACAAACTGGACAAGCAGTTTTCTCGGTTCTTGGAGGTTTTCAAAAAGCTACATATCAACATTCCATTTGCAAAAGCGTTGGAAGAAATTCCCAGCTATGTCAAATTCATGAAAGACATTCTTTCACGAAAACGGAGATTGGGAGATTACGAGACAGTAGCATTGATGGAAGAATGCAGCGCCATCATTTAGAGGAAACTTCCCCCGAAGTTGAAAGATCCTGGCAGTTTAACTGTCCCATGCACCATTGGAGAACAATACATCGGTAAGGCTTTATGTGATTTAGGTGCAAGTGTTAATTTGATGCCTTTTTCTATTTACAGGAAACTGCGAATTAGAGAAGCAATGCCTACCCCAATTTCTCTGCAACTTGTTGATCGAACGCTCGTATTTCCGAGTTGTGAAGATGTGCTAGTCAAAGTTGACAAACTTATTCTCCCAGCAGATTTCATTGTCCTTGACATGGAAGAAGACAAAGATGTTCATATCATCCTTGGGAGACAATTATTGGCTATAGGTCGAACTGTTATTGATGTACAGAAAGGAGAACTAACCATGAAAGTTCAGGACCAAGAAGTTACCTTCAATGTTTTCAAAGCCATGAAATTCCCGAGTGATGAAAAGGAAAATGAATGTTTCAGAGTTGATGTTGTTGATAATATCATCCAGGATACTGAGCCACCTCCCACAGACAAACTTGAAGCTTTCATCACCAACATGACTGACAGCGAGCTAGATGCTGAAATCCTGGAATGTATCAACTATCTTGACAAGCCGTTTCGTTTCAAATCAATACCACCAGTGGAAAGTCTGGAACTACTAAAGAATGACTGAATTAAACCTTCGATTGAAAAACCACCACAGCTGGAGCTGGAGTTACTTCCAAGCCATCTCAGGTATGCTTTCTTAGGAAACTATTCTGAATTACCTGTGATTATTTCTTCTTCGCTAATATTGGAGCAGTAAGAAAAGTTGTTGAGAGTGCTACGAGAGCACAAGAAAGCTATTGGCTGAACTATAGCAGACATTTGAGGCATTAGTCCATCATTTTGCATGCACAAGATTCTGATGAACGATGATTACAAACCCACAGTGGAGCATCAACGAAGACTTAATCCAATCATGAAGGAGGTCGTGAAGAAAGAGTTTATCAAATGGTTGGATGCAAGCATCATTTACCTTATCTCTGACAGCACCTGTGTGAGTCATATGCAGTGTGTACCGAAGAAATGAGGAATTACTATAGTCACTAATGAAAAGAACGAGCTGATTCCAACAAGAACAGTGACCGGATGGAGAGAATACATGGACTACCGAAAGTTGAACAAAGAAACAAGGAAGGATCATTTTCCGCTGCCATTCATTGATCAGATTCTGGACAGACTGGCGGGACATGAGTTCTATTAATTTCTGGACGGATACTCGGGGTACAATCAGATTGCCATCGCCCGAGAAGATCAGGAGAAGACCACTTTTACATGTCTGTATGGTACTTTTGTATTTCGCAGGATGTCATTTGGACTATGTAATGCTTCTGCCACATTCCAATGTTGCATGATGGCCATTTTCTCGGATATTCTGGAACAGAGTATGGAGGTTTTCATGGATGACTTCTCTGTGTTTGGAGACTATTTTGACCACTGCTTGCAAAATCTGGAACATGTATTACAAAGGTGTGAAAATACCAACCTGGTACTCAACTGGGAGAAATGCCACTTCATGGTGTAAGAAGACATCGTCTTGGGACATCGGATCTCACAAAAGGGAATCGAGGTAGACAAAGAAAAAATTGAAACAATTGAAAAACTACCTCCACCGACATCTGTCAAAGGAATTCAGAGTTTTCTCGGACATACAGGTTTTTACAGGAGATTTATCAAAGACTTCTCAAAGATTGCTAAACCTCTGTGCAATCTTCTGGAGAATGATGTGCCTTTCAACTTCACCAAAGAATGCCAGGAAGCTTTTGAGATCCTAAAAAAGAAGCAGGTTTCTGCTCCCATCATTGTAGCACCAGACTGGACACTTCCATTTGAGGTGATGTGCGATGCTAGTGATTTTGCTGTAGGTGCAGTTTTGGGACAACGCAAAGCAAAGATTTTCCATGCCATTTACTACTCGAGCAGAACTTTGAATGAAGCTCAACTCAACTACACAACCACTGAAAAGGAATTTCTTGCGGTTGTGTTCGCTTTTGAGAAATTTTGCTCTTATTTACTGGGTCCCAAAGTGGTGGTCTACATAGATCATTGAGCAATCAAATACCTGATCGTGAAGAAAGATGCCAAACCCAGATTGATCCGTTGGATACTTCTTCTGCAAGAATTTGACGTGGAGATTAGAGATAGGAAATAGACAGAAAACCAACTGGCATATCACTTATCGAGGCTCGAGAATGGAGAAACAGCTGGCAAAGAACTGACAATCAAAGAAAATTTTCCAGATGAACAGCTGTTTGCCATGAAACAGCAGGATTGTTGGAAAATTATGACCCATAGCATCACTATTTGTACAGAACATGGTGTTTGTACAAATTAACTACGTGACAAAGGAAATTTCTCTTTTATCATTTGTAATTGGATTACCGGGATATATAAATGATAAAAGTCCATATGATTAGTTCCGGATTAATAAGATATCAGACAGTATTAATCCACTAAGGTTTAATCATTAAAATATCCCTAGTCGTAGTATTATCGAGATTGGACATCGATAATGCGGAATAGACTAGTATTACACTTGTGCGCGTTGTGGGAGCATAACGACATAATTCTCATATATTTGGGTATTGGATACTCATGCAAGTGTAATAGGAGGTTGTGTTTACCGATGGTACGGAAACAGCTTCGCTCTAGATATACCCCTCAGAATTGCATTGGTAGTATGACTATGTGTCTATGGAAGTCCGAATCAGGGTAGGTGTATTTGGTTTTACTCTGAGACTTGCATCGCTAATACTTGCGATAATCAATATACTTTGGTTTTGGTCGTCCAGGGCTTTAACAGGTTATGTGTACGCCTCTTCTGGGTATATTGAGAATCGTAGTGTATTGGGTGTGATGTCAAGATGGAAGTATCACTTCAGTCATATGGAGATGATGATCACGTAGGATATGGAACTAGTACTCTTATGTACTGCAGTCATCGGGATAATATGACTAGGTCATGCTTATCCGATTATAGAGACTAGTTAGCAGAGATCCGATATATGTTTCGTACGGGGAAGACACAATTCCAGCCCCAGGCTTAGCGTATGACCATCCGATATTGGATCAAAATACGCAATACTACGTATACTACACCTGACACAAATTATATATTCCTTTAAGAATATTTCTGGAGAATCGGGAAGACACGGTGCTTTGCTAGAAGCTAACCATGTCTCGTAAATCGGTAAAAATATAGTACCGGATACACACGTGTTCTGATAGTCCGACGACCGGATTTACTGCCAATATATCCAGGGATCTCATAGGTCGCTTCCCGAAGATTCACCGATGATGTATGATTCAAACATAATTAATCTCGGATTAATTACGGAGAGATTTTATCTAGGATAAAATACTATTTGAAGAGAGAGAATGATTAATTTGGAATTAATCGTTAAAATAATATATTCGATATATTAAACGAAATTAGATTTCGATGCGGAATTAAAATTGGATTTTAATTCGTGCAAACGAATTAATTTAGAATTAATTCGCTAGAGACGTGAATAGTAATTTTGCTAGGCATAACTATTTAATTAAATTTGATTTAATTACGTCGCAACGGAAAATTCGTTAATTCGGAATTAGCGATCCTGAGCCCGGGATGTGTTGCGGGCCCACTCGGATTTTGAATCAGGTGGGGCCCACATGTCACATCACTAGTCATTCATTCACCTTTTTGGTGATGGAAGTTAGTGGATGATATGAAGGTTGCTTTTTATTCACACAATGTGAAAAGGTGATGGACATATACCAACTTTGGTATATCTTTTACTTTTGATTTTTGAAATTAAAAACAACCAACACACTTCATCTCACCTCTCTCTCTCACTCACGGCTATGAGCCAATTTTCTCTCAATTTTTCCCTTTGGCTGAGAGTCACTAGGAAAAACAAGGAAATTTGTAGCAAAATTTCCAAAGCTAGCACTTAAAGGAGTCATTCAAAGGTGATAGGGAAACCAACCTTTGAGCTTGGAATCACCATTACTTTGTGTTCAACGCATCCAAAATCCGATCAAAGTGAGTATTTTCCGCATTCTTACTTTGTTGTATTCACATGATTTCTTACTTAATTGATCTTGGTTTGACCTAGAAAACCCAACAATGGTATCAGAGTCATAATTGAGCATGAAATTGAATTTAGGGTTCTTAAACTTTAATTGGGATTTTGTGATTTGAGCATGATTTCTTCAAATTGATGATTTGTTTGAGGTTGGATGATGTTAAATGGATTTGTACATTGTTGGAATAATGAAAAATTGATAGGATTAATTTTCCCCAATTTGTATGCCTTGGCCGAATATGATGCCCTAGGATAGCTCTTGGTGATTTTGAATTTTAGACCATTGGATGTGTTTAAAATGAATGGATAAATTGATTTGGTATTTAATTGGATTGAAATCAAAATTGATGAAAAAAAATCCATCATTGCCGTGAGCTATTGGAAGCATGTTGGATTGATTTTGTTTCAATTTGTGTTGGACATAAGTGGATTAATTAAAGCATGATTAATTAGTGTAATTGGTGTTTTAGAAATATTAATTTAACTAATTAATTATGGCAATTACACTTTAATTAATTAAATTATGAAATTTGGAATATTAGAATTTAACTAATTGGGCTTAATTTGGAATTGGGCTAAAAATGTTGTTTTTGGGCTTAATGGGCTTGGTTGGGCCAAGTTTGGTTTAGGATAATTGGTTTGATCCAATTGGGCCTAAAACCATTTCCATAAAGTCCAAATATGATAAATGGGCCTTTAAATAATTAATTGGGCCTAATGGGCCAAAATTAATTTTGTGGCAAATGGTGATTCCTTATTAGGCTTTGGTTGCCAAAGCCCATGCCTTATAAATTAATTGAAAGCCCATTGTACTTTAATTAAATTGACATTGGATGTTAATTGGGCTTTGAGACTCGTTTAGATTAGATTTAGAATCTAAGTCGCAAAGGCTCATTAATAAAGTGTAATTATTTAATTTGGACTTAAATAAAGAATTAGTATTGAATACAAATTAAATTGGATTTAATATTGTAGTTTGATATAATTCGAGAATTCGTACTTTGAGTACTTATTCTTAAACGAGTTGGACTTGCGCAAATCAAATCGTTGTTTGAACATTGGATGGTCATTAATCAAAGATTAATTAATTGGATTAGATTGATTGATAACATGCTTTGTGTGAATACATGGATGTGATGTATGAATAATGTATATCAGATGGATATTAGATGGATGAGGGCAATTTTGGAAATTATTGTAATAAATTTAGAATTTATTAAATTGGACCTGAGTGTCCAGCCTATTACCTATTAATTCTTTGTAATTCTCTTCTCACCTATTCCCCTCAATGTAAATGAGGTTTCTTTAGAAGTGTTATGTAATTGGGTAGAAGTAAGAATTGTGTTAGTGGGAGAGAGGAAAGGGAGAGATTTGTTCTAGGAACAAAATATTTTAAATATCCATCCGCATATCATTATTAATTTATTTACCGCGCCTTATTATGCTTTTAGAATGCATGCTTAAGGGTGTATGATGAGACCTAATCAAAGATAATTAATTGGTTGCCAATTACGCGAAAAACCCTCAACAAATATTAAGCGTTTTCCTTCCATTGAGTGATTCTCTCTCAAGATCCAAGATTGGCACTGGTTTGTTGGCCAAAGTCAAGACCTTTGTCCATCGCAGATGTGTTTGAATCATGAATGATTTGTTCCATATCGCATGTCTTGTCCAAGTTGTGATTTGTTAGCCAAAGTCAAGATCACTTATTGTCCATCGACATCGATTACGAAGCTTTCCAAAGTCAATGGGTCCCGCTTAACTGGACCCACGTGCACTCACGCGTTCGGGTTCGATTTTCCGAAATACCGAACTTACGTCGCGACGTTAATTAAATCGAATTTAAATAAATAATTGCGCCTAGCGAAATTATTATTTACGTCGCTAACAAATTAATTCTAAATTAACTCGTTTGCCCGAATTAAAATCTAATTTTAATTTCGCGTCGAAATCGAATTTCGATTATTATATCGAATATAATAATTTTACGATTAATTCCAAATTAATCGTTCTCTCTCTATGTATAGTACTTTATCCAAGATAAAGTCTCTCCGTAATTAATCCAAGATTAATCGAGTTTTGAATCATACGTCATTGTGAATCTTCGGGAAGTGACCCAAGAGATCTCTGGATATGTGGGCAGTAAATACGGCCGTCAGATTATCTGAATACGTACGTACCAAGTACTACGTTTTTACCGATTTACAAGACAAGGTTAGCCTCTAGCAAAACGCCATGCCTACCGAATTCTCCAGAAATATTCTTATTGGAATATAAGATCTATAACAGGCGTAGTATAACCGTAGTATAGTGTATATCGAACCAGTATCGGATGATCACATGTAAGGCCTGGGGCTGAGATGTGTCTGCCCCGTACGATACACATATCGGACATCAAGCAACCAGTCTCTTTGAATCGGATAATCCTGACCTAGTCATATTATCCCGATGGTTGCAACCATTATAGAGTAACTAGTTCTGTATCCCTCGCGATCATCATCTCCATATGTCTGAAGTGATACTTCCATCTTGACATCACACCCAATTACACTACGATTCTCGATAAATCCAGAAGAGGTTGTACACAGAACCCGTTAAAGCCCTGGACCACCAAAACTAAAGTTTACCGATTGTCGTAAGTACTAGCGATGGCAAGTCTCAGGTTTAAGATCATATGCACCTACCCTGAAGCGGACTCCCATAGACACGCAGACATACTACCATGGGATTCCGCGGGTCTATCCAGAGCGAAGCTGTTTTCCGTACCATCGGTAAAAACACAACCTCCTACCGCACTTGCATAAGTATCCTATACTTAAAATATAAGAACTATGCCGTTGTGCCCTCACAACATGCACAAGTGCAGTACTAGTCTATTCCGCATTATCGATGTCCAATCTCGATAATACTACGACGAGGGATATTTAATGATTAACCCTTTATGGATTGATACCGTCTCATATCATCACAATCCGAACTAATCATAGGGACTCTTACCATTTATATCAAAGTAAATAAATTACAAAACGGTAAAAGGCAATTTCATTACTATATAGTTAATTTTGTACAATAATACAATATCATTTACAAAATAGTGACGCTATGGGTCATAACTGTCTAACAACTAAGCCACAATACGTAGAAGCAACACATGAATTGGGTCGAGTCATAGCTGAAAAGAATATGCACCTAGTATACGGCGGTGGCAATCTTGGATTAATGGGGATCATTTCAAAGGCCGTACAGGATGAAGGCAGTCAAGTTCTGGGAATCATCCCAAAACCCTTGGCAGAGGCGGATCTGTAGGATCATCAAACGGAGAAGAACTGATCATGTGCCAGGTATGTCTGAACAACTGGTGGAAATGATTAACCGTGCTGATGCTTTTATTGCTTTGCCAGGTGGTTTGGGTACATTGGAGGAGATTTTTTACGTGTGTTATCTTGGGCGAACTTGAAACATACACCAGAAACCAATTGGACTATTCAACACAGAGGGATTTTATGATTTTCTTTATGTATTTCATGATGATATCCGGAGAAATGGGTTTCGTGTCAAAACCTTTTAAAGAACTCTTCTTCACTGCCAGAACTACCCCATGATTAATTGACCAAATCTTAGCCTATGACCACAAATTGACCTTATCATTTCCAAGATAAAATGGTCCGATGATGATCGTGGTAAGAAGCATCGAATAAATCTGGATCTCAACCTTTAATTTCCTTTTTAGATGTAGAATTTCAGTTAACCATGTATTATCTTCTAAACTCATCTTCTACTTTTTAAGAGATTGGGGATAATGTCTCATTTAGGTTTGCGGGTGGGGAATAATTGTAGTATTTTTTTTATGTTGTTTTTATTTTTAGTCAAAATTTTCGAAAAATTCAAAAAGAATGAAAAAACTTTACAAAATAAAAAAAAATTTGTGTGATTTTGTTGTGAGATAGATGGGTGTGAGATAGATGGGTAAGGAGTTTTCCCACTCCTGAGACGTATCTCAACCTATTTCGAAACAAGTTAATTTTTGTTTATTTCCTTTTAAATTATTTAATTTGTGAGTTCTCCATAAAACTGATTAAAATGGATCTTCCCATGCTCAGTTGACAGGTATTATCAACTTGCATGGTAACATACGGACATGAGTTGTAATTGACAAGTTTGTAATATTCAGTGCTCTAGTTTAATTGGAGAAAACATCTTAAAAAAAGTGATGGGATAAAAAAACCGTCTGAGATCTGATTTATTAAGTTCGTAGGGGTGTTTCAACACCTAGTGCCCTAAAACCAACTGGTTTGGGAGCCACTGGCCAAAAGCTTGCTACATGGATCAAAGATGTTTAAATATATATATATATATATATATATATATATCTGAAGTCCGAGTAATTAAGTCCGTAGGGGTGTCTTAACACATAGTGCCCCAAAGCCAACTGGTTTGGGAGTCACTGGCCTAAAGCTCGCTACATGGATTGAAGATATTGTATATAATTAAAAAAATTCAGAAAAATTATTCCACTGCTTAAAAAAAGTGTGAATTCTGATATTACTTTAGGAAAAAAATATTACTTTCTTTTCAACTGCACTTGTGACTATTGTGGGCAAAATGAGTTGATTAATATTTTGTTGGCTGTGTATATGAAGAATGATAAAAATAATCGTAGAACTTACTTATTCGGTAATTTAGAAAGAAACAAAACAATTATTGACTTGGATAAGAAGTTTCACCTGTTTAGTCACTAACTTCTTTATTCCATTTTCTCTTGTCTTTTTTCTTTTGTGTGCTTTAGTTTTACTATCTTTTTACTTTTATCAAACTTTTGTGGGTATCGTTGCTGTAAGCCCTCACGAGACTACAACTCGTCCACTAGGGACACCTAGGGGTTTAAAGGCTTGTTGCATATGCTAAATGCAATCGTGATCCCTACGGTAGTGGCTTAGTTTAATTTTAATTTTTTTTTGTATTTTTTTTGGTTGTTTTGCTCGAGGAGTAGCAAAATGTTAGGTTTGAGAGTGTGATAAGCGGAAAATTTATCAATATTTACCGCCTCTTTTACCTAATATTTTGTTTAGTTTCCCGGGTTTGATGAACGTTTTGATGTGTTTTGTAGATAAATAAACTATCAGGACTTAATGGAATCAACTCGGGGCTAAAACGATGAAATCCGGAGCAAAAAATGGCGAAAACGGAAATTTACTATACGCGTCACGAAGTGCAGTCCTAAATTCCAGTTTTGCGCAAGTTTGGTATTTTGGCCATAACTTTTTCATCCGATATCCGATTAAGCTGATTCAAGTTCCAGATTAAAAAAGACACAAAGATATACAACTTTGAAGTTTTAAATAGTTTCGAAATCTGAAATTGTAAGACCGAAATTGATGAATAATCCAGTGTATTTTGTGTAATTACTATAGTCATTTTCAAAATATAAAATAAAATTAATAAAATAAAAAAATAAAAATTGTCAAACTTCCACCAAACATGCTTGCATGTTTGGTAGAGGATTTGGTACCATATTTGGTGCCATATTTTATGCCATGTTTGGTGGAGCAATTGGTGGAGAAATTGGTGGAAGCCTTTAGATTTTCTTATAAATACCAAGCTAAACTTTGTAAAATTTCCATTCTTTCTTTGGAGGAATTTCTCCATGAAAACCTAAAGAAAAGTGTCTTGTATATTTATGTAAGTTTTCTTGTATTTTCTTTTTATTTAATTAATAAAATTTTGTGTGTTTTCTTTTACAGCATGAGCATGTAATCTCATTCTGCTGGGGTGAAAATATGAGACTTTTAATATAATGAATTAGATTAATCTCCCCTATTTTAATTAAAATTTGGATTAATTAGTTACCGCCTATATGGCCGGTTTAGATGACAACCCTATTTACGGCCTATATGGTCAGTTTTTCGTTTTAGACGTAGTTTCCGCCTATATGGTCGGTTTAGGTAATAACTTTGTTACCGCCTATATGGTCGGTTGGATTTAATTGAGACAAATGAAATTACCGCCTTTATGGTCTGGTTAATTAATCGGTAAACATTGAGAATAAGAGAGACTTCTAATTTTGAAATATTAAAAGTGGATCCTCTAATCCCCAACATTGTCTTTTATTGTACTTTTACATTTTTAATTTCCACCATTTACTTTATTTAATTTCCAACATTTACTTTATGTATTTTATTTTATTTAAGCTTTTATTAGCCTTAGATATGTGTCGTAACTAAATCTGTTATCTGGGGTTGTGATGAATTCCAATATCACTGGGTTATAAGAGGTTATTTTATAGTTTGGGTAATATAAAGTTTTACTTATTAAGTCTTAAGCTTAATGCATCTTGTTAACTGGCCACTAATAAGATTGATCTGGTAAACTTAAAATAAACTTGAAAATGAATTTTAGGTTTTAACCTTAGACTTAATAGCCCACGATCTTCCTTGAGGATAGATAACCCTTTAATAGATTTCCTTACAGGATAGACATATACCTGTCGGGCGGGGGTAGTCACAATTGGAACTTAATCTTAATGAATCCAGGTAATTTGATTGACATAGACATATGGTTTAATGGGGTTACAGTGGGTATGTGCAGCTGACCATCGACAGAGGCTTTTGCATAATTTCGTGTTCCAGGTTAGTAAAATAATATATTACACAAACATGAAATAACCACTTCATTTTTAAAAGATATTGGAAGAAATCACAACCCTGGACTGTTTTATAAATTTGAATTTTCTTAAATCTACTCTCGCGCAATTTTATTACTTGTTTTAAATTTAAAGTCACCAATCAATCAATCCATTAGATACTCGTAAAAATTGACTTCATAAATTAATAGTTTACGTATTAAGTCCTCGTGAGATCGATAATTTTTATACTACTTGAATGATACGTGCGCTTGCATTATACGCGTGTGACAACGCTGGTCATTTACCTTTGATTACTTATGTACCTTCAGACTTAGTTTATGAGTGTCAATAGGATTTAAGTATGAAATTAGTAATATAAAATAGTCTATAGAGAGCAAATAAATTAAATACGTTGTTTGTTGTTTATCTATAACTACGGTCTATTCTATAATTGTAAGGCAACTTTGATCCAGGATCATTCATATGGTAACATGAGATTGGAGGTGTTGGGTTCCTAGAACATGCCAAGGATATTCTAACATGAAATGGTGTGTGAATAATCAAAATAAGAATGAAGAATTAAACTTACATTGATTGGCTTTATGGATGTAGTTCAAAACTTTTGTATGAATGTTGAGCTCCAAGCTTCCAAAATGTGCTCCAAACTCAAGGGATTAGTTTCCCTAACACCTTGACTGACTCCTTTAATGTGCTAGCAAGAAGAAATTTTGAAGCAAAATTTCTTAGGGAGAGGATGATGCATTCGGCAATGGCTTGAAAGGAAGAGAGATAAATTTTTGTGTTGTGTATATTATTTCTAAAAGTCAATACACTTTTTACCAAAATCAAATTTGGTATATGTCTTTCAAAAATAAAGCTAATGTGTCTTACAAGTTACCAACAAATCATCACCAACTTCTATCACCAAAAAGGTGACTAAAGTTGTCTAATGATGTAAGTTGGTGGGCCCCACTTTAAAATTCAAAATTCGAGTGGGCCCGGTTAACACATTTCGGGCTCGGGCTCGTTTAATTCTGAATTAACAAATTTTCCGTTGCGACATAATTAAATCTAATTTAATTAAATAATTACGCCTTGCAAAATTATTATTAAAGTCTCTTACGAATTAATTCTAAATTAATTCGTTCGCCAGAATTAAAATCCAATTTTAATTCCGCTTTGAAATCTAATTTCATTTAATAATCTATACCAGGCGTAGTATACTAAGTATTGCGTATTACGATCCAATATCAGATGTCACATGTTAGGCCTGGGGCTGGAATTTTGTCTGCCTCGTATGAAACATATATCAGATCACTAGCAACTAGTCTATTTAATCGGATAATCATGACCTTGTCATATTATCTCGATAGTTGCAACATATTAGAGTACCAGTTTTGTATCCCTACGTGATCATCATCTCCATATGACTGAAGTGACACTTCCATCTTGAGATCACACCCAATACACTACGATTCTCAATAAACCCAGAAGAGGCGTACACAGAACCTGTTAAAGTCCCGACAACCAAAACCAAAGCGTATTGATTGTCGCAAGTATTAGCGATACAAGTCTCAGGTTAAGACCAAATACACCTACCCTGATTCGGATTCCCATAGAAATATAGTCATACTACCAATGAGATTCTGAGGGGTCTATCCAGAGCAAAGTTGTTCTCGTACCATCGGTAAACAGAACCTCCTATTACACTTGCATGAGTATCCAATACCCAAATATATGAGAACTATGCCGTTACGCTTCCATAACGCGCATAAGTGTAATACTAGCATATTCCGCATTATCGATGTCCAGTCTCGATAATACTACGACTATGGATATTTAATGATTAAACCTTTCGTGGATTGATACTGTCTCATATCTTATTAATCTGGAACTAATCATAAGGACTTTTATCATTTATATATTCAAGTAATCTAATTACAAAATGATAAAATAACAATTTCCTTTGTCACATAGTTAATTTGTACAAAAACCACAATATCTTTTACAAATAGTGATGCTAGGGGTCATCATTGTCCAACAATGTCCCACTTGGCCTATAGCCAATCACTCAAGTATCTAACACCTGAACTATTTACATGTCGCTCAAACTTTTGCTGAGAAATAGCCTTCGTCAGTGGATCTGCAATATTATCATCTGATGCGACCTTCTCGATCTTCACATCGCCACGATGTATGATCTCACGAATCAGATGGAAAAGTCGAAGTACATGTTTGGATCGTTGATGAGACCGCGGTTTCTTAGCCTGCGCTATAGTCCCGTTATTGTCACAATACAAAGGAACGGGCTCTGCTGCTAACGAAACTACTCCTAATCCAATTAGGATTTTACGGATCCAAACTTCCTCTTTTACTACCTCAGCTGCAACGATATATTTCGCTTCTGTTGTTGAATCGGCAACAGTCTCTTGCTTGGAAGATTTCCAGCTCACTGCTCGGTTGTTCAAACAAAATATTTACTCGGATTGCGACTTACAGTCATCTTTATCGGTTTGGAAACTTGCATCGGTAAACCCAGTTACCTCAAGTTCTCCATCTCCATAGACTAAGAAAGCATCCTTAGTTCGTCTAAGATACTTAAAGATGTTCTTAACCGCAACCCAGTGACCATCACCTGCATCGGCCTGATAGCGACTACATATGCTCAAAGCATACGAGACATCAGGTCGCGTACATATCATGGCATACATGATCGATCCGACTGCAGAAGTGAATGAGATCCGACTCATGTTGTCTCTCTCATCTTGAGTTTTAGGACACATGTCCTTAGATAGAGAGACGTCATGTGACACTGGAAAAAGTCCCATCTTAGACTAATCCATATTGAATCTCTTCAACACTTTGTCAATATACGAGCTCTGGGAGAGTCCAAGCATCTTTCTAGATCTATCCCTGTAGATCCTTATTCCCAGAAAAAAGCTACTTCTCCCAGATCTTTCATGGAGAATTTTAATGAAAGCCAAGCTTTCACCGATTGTAGCATGGGAATGTCATTTCCAAGAAGCAATACATCATCTACGTAAAGGACAATGAATGTCAGTGCGCTCCCACTGACTTTCTTATATACAAAAGGATCTGTTAGGGATATGCCCTATACCCAACTTGTGGATGACTATATGTACATGTATTTGCAATATTTTCATTAATTAATAAAATGGCAATCTTTATTATACGTGTCTTACATAAATTATATGAATCATCAAACACTATAATAAAGCCCTTGTTGTAATAAGATGATGGCTTCCACACCTTATGAGAATCATTACTCTTTAACATCATAGTCATAGTTTTGTGAATAATCTGGGCGTTCACAAAGCGGAGAGACTAGCATGATGATATGATCCGCCCTTAAGTGGGGTAGCTGATCTCATAGGTGTAGGACACAGAAATCAGCGACGCTATTCCAGGCTCGCAGCCCGGTCGGGAGTACGGAGTAGCCCGCGGGGGACTAAACCGGAGAATAATGGAGTCGCCACCCAGTGTGAACTGGGAAATGATTTAAGGCCGCACTCACCCCTCGCAAGGGAACACCTCAAACCGTTGGGTTCGGAATGGTCCCTTACTTATGCCAATTGTAATGAAAGGATTTATGCGATAGTATAACCGAGTCTACGCAACATACATACGCAAGAATAACCTATATCTAAGTTTTCTTGCATAAAAGTAAATCGACATAACGGGAAGCACATAATTTCATGAACATATGCATGAGTGTTTCCCCAAGCAGTACGTGGAGTTGTATCCCAAGTACAGACCACACTACCGTCCATTCGGATTCGGCTATGTAATTTACGTCTGGGTTTCCATCCGATATACCACGAGAAGCAACACGCAATCCCTAACCCAATATTGACATACATGAAACATGATAATGCATATAACAATAAATAACTGAAGAGACGAATAATAAACTAAAGTGTGAAATAATGAAGAAAGATAAATAACACAAAATAAATGCGGAATAATAAAGCAACAATAAACGTGAATTAAATGCGAAATAATAAAAGACTAATAATACGAAATAAATGCGGAACAATAAATATGTGACCAAAGAATTTGGCCGTTTTCAATGTAGGACTTCGCATGCCTAGTTGAACGTATTCCACGTCCAACCAAGCATACCGTGTTCGGGATAATAAAATTAAATATAACAAAGGGTGCCCTCAGGTCTTACCTTTTAGTCGCTTCTCGAAAGTGCGTTGGGACATCGCCGGAGGGGTTAACGTTTCCGCTATTTTTCTGGTTCGCTGTATTCGCTCGCTATTTTCTCTGTTTTCTTCACTATTTTGGATGATTTTTGATGTTGTTTCAGGTGGTTGTTTAGGGGGCTGTTTTGGGGTTATTTTGGGACTGTTTTATAGGTTATTTTAGGGAATGTTTTGTGGTTATTTTCGGTTACAGAGAGGACTGTTTTGGGGGTGATTTGGTCTCGGTTAAAGGCTTAGTTTTGGTTTCGGTTTGGGTTGTTAGTTCTCGGTTGGATTGAAGGGGCTGTTTTCGCTGCCTATGTGTCTTGATTGTGAGTGGCGTGAAGAGTTTATGGCATATGTTTGGTGAGAGAGAGACGCGTGCGGATTAAGAATGAGTGAAGCCGTGAGGTGTGTGGGGTGTGTGTTTAAGTGTGAGTCGTGCCAGGTGTGTGTGTCTTTTGAATTTACGAGTGGCGTGAGGTGTGTGAGTGTGATCTGTGAAGTGAGAGTTGTGCGTTAGGTGAGGGAGAGAGGTTGGTTCTTTGGGCTTGTGAGTGAGGGCTGATTATGTGTGTGACGTGAAGCTGGGTCGTGTGCGTGGGTTCATTGTAGAGAGTGAAGGGCTGCTCTGTGTTAGGGTTTTTTGTGTTGTTTTCGAGTTGGCTGAGAGAGGCATGAGGGTTGGTAGAAGGAGAGAGGGGAGAGAGAATGGCATGAAGATTATTAGGGTTCCATTATCTATTTTGGATATAGCCGAGAGTCAGTGGCGTGTATCTTAGGGTTTTAGAGGTTTTAAGGGCTGCTAGGTTGTGGCTTCAGGTTGAGGGTTTGTCGAGAAGAGAGAGTGAGAGGGATGCGAGTGGTCTGGTTCAGAGAGATTAGGATTTTTGGCTTTTTGTTCGCCGAATATGAAAGAGTGTGAAGAGAGAGAGAGAGTTGATGAGTGAGGATGTGTGAAAGAGAGGATCGGTCGAGAGGTTAGAAAAAGAGATGGTGAGTCGGCTAGGGTTTATATTTTATAGAGAGAGAAGAGAAAGGAGAGAGAGAGATGGTCAGAGAGAGGATTCTTTATTTGAGCATTTTTTTCGAGAGTTGTGAGCTCTCCCCCAAAGGTTTGGTTTGTGTGTCTTTTTATAGGAGTGGGTTAGAGTTGTCCTTGTATGGGTAGGAAATGGAGATTGTGTGATCATGGGGAAGATTTAATTAGTTTGTTATAAGGAAATGATTTCTTTAATTTAGGCATGTGATTTATTTAAATTAGGAAGAGGATTTATTTAATTTAGGAAGGCGATTTGATTTAATTTATTTAATTAGGCATGGGATTTAAATGTTTTAATTATTTGGATTGGGCTTGGAGGCTTGGGCGTGTGGCTTGGCCTTTTTGGTGGGCTTGGGCGTGATTTAGAGGGCTTGGGCGTGTGGTTGGTGGGGATTTTTGGGCCGAGTCTAACAGTTAAAACAGACATCCAACGAGCGAACCTGAAGCTAAGCAAACGAATTAAGTCCAACAAGGTATTGATTTCTGAATTTTCCCTTTCGACGTCTGTTTCCCGCGACTTCCACAACTTATCGGGTAGTGCCTCCATATGAGGCTCATCATCGGGACTTATATGCAAAAATGCAGTGCCTACAATAGGCTACTAGCGGAGATCCGTCTGGTTGGTCTATCACATTGATGCATGAGTTGCTCATGTCCATCGAACTGACCGCCGAAAGTTTTCACATGGAGTGTTTATCCCATGTGTCTGTGAGAACTTTCATGTATCGATTGTATGACTAGTCCTTAGACTTGAGGTCTTTACAATCTTATGTGTGGATCAAATGACTTTGACATTCTCCTTCCCCGGTTCAAAAGATCCGGTCATAAGGGTATGATTGGGTCATTTGTTGAAACACATAAAGTTTGTAAAGATACAACAGAGAATCACCACTCTCTCGGATAATATTTTCTTATAAGAGTAGTATTCCAGTTCGCGGGTTGATATGTTTGATCAGTGCTTGAGACTGTGGCCGCATCGGAAGAATAATGTGAGATTCTTGGGTTAGCATGATTCATGACACTATCAACATCCTACCTTTGACTATATGGGTAGACATTTTCCACACCCTAGGTCAAATGGTGGGGATACAGTGAGGCGAGGGACCGTATCATATGTAAATCGCATACATAATGGGTATATATATTTCCTTTTCATTTGGGGGCCTTGACATGTTGCTAGATGTCAATCTTGGTCATTGAAATCGAACGACCATCTGATCGGAAGATAATTTATGTTCGATTAAATTATCACAATTCATTTCATGTCCAACTTGAGGGGAACCCAAAAGGTCACACATAACAAAGTCAAAATCAATGGTTAACAGTGCACAATACAAATTTAACAGCAATCAGTTCATAAATGGTTCAATGTGTTTAGTTATTGAACATATCATTTATGAGGTTCCAAAGTGGCTTAGGGATTGGTGAATGACGATAGGGGCACTTTGGGAATTGGAATAAATAAATAAATAAATAAAAAAACATGAATAGTAACGTGAATAGTAAAAAAAATTTATTTGTTATTTGTTTTGAATTCCAATTCGGCCCAAAGTCTTATTATGGTTTTATAATCTCATTAAACCACTAAATTAAGATCCAATGGCTAAGATTAAATTAGCATTTATCCCACATCGGATTCTTAATTAATTTTGCTGTCTTTGGAGCACCTATATAAACCCAAAGAATTCTTTACAAATTTTTGCACTAAACCTTTCATATCTTGGGTTTATATAAGTGAGCAACTCTAAAGTTTAAGAGTAAGCCACTGATTTTGAGGATCATTAAGTCTAATTGACTAGAGGAACCTCGAGTTAAAAGTTTTGAGGTATTTGCCTAGGCTAGCACCAATGGCAAAATACACGTGCACTCAAGGCGTAGTCTTGCCGTTGAGTTTTGGCTTTGGTGTGTGCATCTTTGGAGGCCACACACTTGGGTGGCTCTTTAGAACGTGGAAGAGCTTGCTGAGTTCGAGAAAATCTTGTAGATTGGAGGGAGGACTGGATGAGTCTTCGGTTCAAGTAAGTCTTTTTCTTTCTTTATTTTAATTAGAGTTCTTATGATAGTTAGCATGTTTAGGTTTATGTTCTTTGCATGTTTTATGAGTTTTTATGCTTAGAATATATAGTAACATGCCTAGGCTTGTAGAATAATAAAAACAAATGGGTATTGGGCAAAGGGATAGTGGTATCATAAATTTTTAATTTTTCCGCTGCGCACTCGCGGCCGCTTCCCAACAGTGGTATCAGAGTGCCGTTTTGGTTTTGATTAGTTCTCTCTCATTTGAACTCGAAATTGGGTTTGTAAAAGCTCGTTGGAAAGCTAACACCCTGAAATTACTTTTAGGCACAATTTTTGCATGATTTGGTTAAGATTTGAATTGTGAAATTGCATTAAAAGATCACGTATCTGTAAAAAAAATGTGAATAGTAAATTTATTTGATTAAAATAAAATGCAATATCATAATTAAATATTAATCAAAGTTATTTAATGCCTAAAATAATTCCAACATATTAAAACTCATATGCTTGATGATTCTATGTATGATTAGAATTGGCATGATTATTTTAGGGTACAAGCATCTAGAGAATTTCTAAGGAAATAGAGAGTGTATTGCTTATCTCTTTGAACTTAGAGATTTATTACCTTTAAGGCTAATAAATATAAATCACTTGTTTATAATAAAAGACATTATAAAAGATACAAGTGGGGTGGGACCAAGGCGTTAATAAAACTTTCCAAACTAAAGTTAATTTAACCAAAGGTATTACTATAGTTAGATAATGATTTGGTGTCTTCCTTCACTCACTACCTTTTTATAGCCAAAAGGAAAAGCTGTGAAGACATCTAGATAATCATTTACTCAAAGCTTACCTTAAAGCATATTTAAAGTGTTGGACTAATTTGGAAGATCCATTGTTTATTCCTGTCACCAAGGCAATAAGAGCCTAAGAGGTAAGGGTATTTAAGAGAGTTCGCTCCACCCTCCCTCTGGGGAATTTTCAATGGAGGAATCCATTTGACAGTTATTCACTTAAACTTGCTAAAATCCTCAATAATAATTTAAGTCTAAAATTTGCCTCCCATTGTAAAGTAAAGACCCAAATGGCTTAAACCGTATTGGCAGGACTGGGCTTTACCAGACTGACCAATACCAATTTGTCCCTAAATCGTACTATTGACAATGATTTGACTTTTCTGAATCATAAGACGCAGCGACCCTTAGGCGTGGTCTTATAACTTAGTGGCAAAGATTGGGTGTCCACAAGGACTAGCATAAGCTATGACATGTTTGATTGCCCAACCCAATGATCAAAGAATTGTGATTTATATCATAAATTGGTTGGGAACCTACCTAATTATCTTATTTTATAATGACCGGCCCTAGTCGGAGTTGTGAAATGATGATAATGGGATCCTTGCCCATAAGAAATTCATCATATTGGGGTTGATACAATTTGCTTAAAATTTTAAAACAATTGAGTGGGAGCAACTTCATAATATTAAAAGCCCATGTTATTATGAAACATTAATGAAAACATATTCCTAATTTTAACATTCTGCCTTAACAGGTGGGTTAAAATATTTCACAAACATTCAAATGGCAAACAGAATATCACTTCGTTCCATTATTGATGAGTATAAGCTCAAATGGGACAACTATAATGACTGGTTTAGAAACCTTAAAATTGTCTTACGATAAGAAAAGATTTTCTATGTTCTTGAAAGACCATTTCCCCCTGAACCTACAGAAGATGCTGACCAAAATACATTTGATGCTTGGAAGAAACAAGTCGATGATGATGAGCAAGCAATTTGCATAATGCTTGGCTCTATGTCGGATAAACTTCAGAAAGCTCAAGAAGATATGGATGCTCAAACCATCATCTTTCACTTGAATGAGTTGTATGCAACTTCCGTTCCGTGAGATTCCAAGTGTCATGTGCCTTATTCCAAACAAGGTATAAGAAATGATCTGTTAGTGGACATGTGCTTAAGATGATTGGCTATATTGAAAAATTTGCCAACCTCGGGTTCATTATGGATCATGAGATAGGTCACGATCTAATTCTTCAGTCCTTACCAAAAGACTTCTCTAACATTATTATGCAGTTTTATCTGTCTAATAAAGAAGCTACTTTAGCATAATTGCACAATCTGATAAAGCAACCAGAGAATGACTTGAAACCGGAGCTTAAAACCTCCGTCATTCTTAAGGGTACGAACCTGAAGCCACGAGGTCCAAAGAAAAATAAGGCCAAGGCCAAGGCTCTAGATCACCTAAAGCCCAATGGTAAGGTGGAGAAGAAAAAGGAAATGGGAAATGTTTCTTTTGTGGAAAGAAGTGTCATTGGAAGAAAGACTGCAGATCCTTGAAAGCCAAGGAAGCTAGGGAAGCCCAAGAGGCCAAGAAGCCCAATGCTTCATGTATGTTGTATATGATTAAACTATATTCACAAAACTCTAAACCTTCTACTTGGGTGCTTAACACCGATCATGTGACTCACTTGTGTAACAATGTGCAGGGCCTGAGAAACAGTAGGAGACTTCATTATGGGGAGGTTGACTTACGCATGGGTAATAGAGCAAAACAGACTGCATTATACGTGGGGACTTATTCATTAGTTTTGCCGGATGATTTAGTTTTAGACTTAGAAGATTGTGTTTATGTACCTTCTCTAGTAAAGAACATCATTTCAATCTATTCTTTATGTAATAAAGGCTTTTCATGCCTAATAAGTTGTAATGAATGTTCTAATTATTTCAATGAAATAAAATATGGAGATGATATATACAAAGAATGTTCAACCTCTAATATATACAACGTTAACTCGAATAATTTCAATGAATCACTTCTATGGCACAGTCGCATAGTCATATCAATAAAACAAGATTAACTAAGCTACATAAGGATAGATATTTCAGACCCTTAAAATATGAACCTTATGGAACTTGTGAGTCTTGTTTACTTGGTAAAATGACCAAATTACCCTTCAAAGGTAAAGAATAGCGTGCAACTGAGACATTAGAACTCATACACTCTGATGTATGCGGACCAATGTCAGTCACCGTTAGAGGTGGATTCTCCTACTTCATTACATTTATCGATGATCACTCGCGATATGGGTATGTGTACCTTATGCGGTACAAATCTGAAGCCTTTGAGAAATTCAAAGACTTCAAAGCTGAAGTAGAAAACCAGCTTAATAAAAGTATTAAGTCACTAAGGTTTGACCGAGGTGGTGAATACTTAAGCGACGCATTTCAAGATTACTTGAGAGAAAATGGCATTGTTTCCCAGTGGACTCCTCCGGGAACTCCACAGCATAATGGGGTCTCCGAAAGGAGAAATCGGACATTATTAGATATGGTCCGATCAATGATGCCAGGAATGGATCTACCTCTTTCATTTTGGGGTCTTGCTTTAGAAACTGCAACACTACTACTAAACCAAGTTCCTTCCAAGACTGTTAGTCAAACACCATATGAGTTATGGTATGGGAAACGTCTTAGTCTTAGTTATCTAAGAGTTTGGGGATGTGACGCATATGTTAAGCTCACACAAACTAACAAATTGGATGATAGGGCAGTTAAATGTAAGTTTGTAGGATATGCCTTGAACTCAAGAGCATACGTGTTCTACGTCCCAAATGAACAAAGAACATTTGTCTCATGAAATGCTAAATTTGTAGAGAATGAATTCCTTCTCAAGAAATATAGTGGGAGTAGACTTGACATCGATGAGATACGAGAAGAACAAACTAACATAGAACTAAACCCCATGCCCCTCAAAAGGGCAGCGACGGAACAACTACAAGGTTATGAACTTAGAAGGTCTGATAAGGAAATATATGAGCCTGAAAAATATGGTTTCCATATTGATGAGGAACATGATCAGGTCATTGATAATGACGATCCGACCAGTTATGACGAAGAAATGCGTGAGATTGATTCAGTCAAGTGGCTTGAGGCCATGAAATCCGAAATAGACTCTATGTATCATAATCAAGTCTGGGACTTGGTGGATGCACCTGAAGGGATAAAGCCCATAGGCTGCAAGTGGATTTACAAGCGTAAAACTGATGCAGAAGGCAACATCCAAACCTATAAGGCTAGGTTGGTGGTGAAAGGTTATAGACAAATCCAAGGAATTGACTATGACGAAACCTTCTCGCCTGTTGCAATGATAAAGTCCATTTGAATTTTACTGGTACTAGCTGCACACTTTGATTATGAGATTTGGTAGATGGATGTCAAAATAGCTTTCCTTAATGGGAACCTCGTAGAGGAAGTCTATATGACACAACCTGAGGGGTTTGTATCTAAGGATGATCATAATAAAATATGCAAGCTTAAACGATCCATTTATGGACTCAAGCAAGCCTCCAGAAGTTGGAATATACGATTTGATGAGACAATCAAAGAATTTGACTTCATCAAAAATGTAGACGATCCTTGTGTTTACAGGAAAAGTAGTGGGAGTGTTGTTATATTTCTTGTATTATATGTCGATGACATACTAATCATCAGGAATGATATTCCCATGATGCAAGCCATCAATCAATGATTATCTCATAATTTCTCCATGAAAGATTTGGGAGAAACAGCCTACATCCTCGGCATTAAGATCTACCGTAATAGATCTAAGAAGTTGTTAGGACTTTCTCAATCTACGTACATAGATAAAGTTTTGAAAAGATTCAAAATGGAAGATTCCAAAAGAGGTAATTTACCTAATTGTCATGGAATCAAATTATCTAAGGAGCAATGTCCACATACTCCTTCAGATAGAGAGCGTATGAGTATGATCCCTTATGCTTCAATAATAGGATCGATCATGTACACCATGTTATGTACAAGACCTGATGTCTCTTATTCTCTTTGGATAATGAGCAGGTATCAGGCAAATCCTGGTGAGCAACACTGGGCAGCTGTCAAAACAATCCTCAAGTATCTGAGAAGAACTAAGGATGTGTTCTTGACATACGGAGATTGTTCTGAGATGAAAGTCATTGGTTACTATGATGCGAGCTTTCAGACCGATAGGGATGCCAGCAGATCGCAAACAAGATATCTGTTTACTTTGAATGGCAAAGCTGTCAGTTATAAAAGCTCAAAGCATTCAACTACAGCAGACTCCACCACTGAAGCCGAGTATATTGCAGCATCTGAGGCAGCTAAAGAAGCAGCCTGGATAAAGAAGTTCATCATGGAGCTGGAAGTGCTTCCCGCAATAAGGAATGGCGTCATGATGTACTATGACAACACGGGCGCCATTACTCAATCAAAGGAACCAAGGTCCAACCAGAAATCCAAGCATGTACTCAAGCGATTTCATTTCATCAGGGAGATTGTTGAGAGAAAATAAGTTATTATAGAGAAAATACCCACAGAAGATAATCTTGCAGATTCTCTGACTAAAGAGCTGACTCAACAAAAGCATGATAGGCACACCCAAGAGTATGGTGTCCAGATTCATACTAGTTGGCTATAGTGCAAGTGGGAGATTGTTAGGGATATGCCATATACCCAACTTGTGGATGGGCTATATGTACATGTATTTGTAATATTTTCATTAATTAATAAAATGACAATCTTTATTATACGTGTCTTACATAAATTATATGAATCATCAAACACTGTAATAAAGCCATTGGAGTAATAAGATGATGGCTTCCACGCCTTATGAGAATCATTACTCTTAAACATTCATAGTCATAGTTTTGTGAATAATCTGGGCGTTCACAAAGCGGAGAGACTAGCATGATGATAAGATCCGCCCTTAAGTGGGATAGCCGATCTCATAGGCTACTAGCGGAGATCCGTCCGCTTGGTGTGTCACATGGATGCATGAGTTGCTCGTGTCCATCGAACTGATCGCCGAAAGTTTTCACATGGAGTGTTTATCCCATGTGTCTGTGAGAACTTTCATGTATCGATTGTATGACAAGTCCTTAGACTTGAGGTCTTTACAACCTTTTATGTGGATCAAATGACTTTGACATTCTCCTTCCCCGGTTCAAAAGATCCGGTCATAAGGGTATGATTGGGTCATTTGTTGAAATACATGAAGTTTGTAAGGATACAACAGAGAATCGCCACTCTCTCGGATAATATTTTCTTATAAGAGTAGTATTCTAGTTCACGGGTTGATATATGTGATCAGTACTTGAGACTGTGGCCGCAGCGGAAGAATCATGTGAGATTCTTGGGTTAGCATGATTCATGACACTATTAACATCATACCTTTGACTATATGGTTAGACACTTTCCATACCCTAGGTCAAACGGTGGGGATACAGTGAGGCGAGGAATCGTATCATATGTAAATCGCATACATAATGGGTATATATCTTTCCTTTTCATTTGGGGGCCTTGGCATGTTGCTAGATGTCAACCTTGGTCATTGAAATCGAACGACCATCTGATCAGAGGATAATTTATGTTCGATTAAATTATCACAATTCATTTCATGTCCAACTTGAGGGGAACCCAAAAGGTCACACACAACAAAGTCGAAATCAATGGTTAACAGTGCACAGTACAAATTTAACAGCATATATGATTGCTGTAGGAATTGTTCATAAATGGTTCAATGTGTTTCATTATTGAACAGATCGTTTATGAGGTTCCAAAGTGGCTTAGGGATTGATGAATGACGATAGGGGCACTTTGGGAATTGGAATAAATAAATAAATAATGTGAATAGTAATATGAATAGTAATTTTTTTTATTTGTTATTTGTTTTGAATTCCAATTCGGCCCAAACTCTTATTGGAGTTTTATAATCTCATTAAACCCCTAAATTAAGATCCAATGGCTAAGATTCAATTAGCATTTATCCCATATCAGATTCTTAATTAATTTTGTTGTCTTTGGAGCACCTATATAAACCCAAAGAATTCATTACAAATTTTTGCACCAAACCTTTCATATCTTGGGTTTATATAAGTGAGCAACTCTAAAGTTTAAGTGTAAGCCACTGATTTTGAGGATCCTTAAGTCTAATTGACTAGAGGAACCTCGAGTTAAAAGTTTTGAGGTATTTGCCTAGGCTAGCACCAAGGGCAAAATACCCGTGCACTCAAGGCGTAGTCTTGCCGTTGAGTTTTGGCTTTGGTGTGTGCACATTTGGAGGCCACACACTTGGGTGGCTGTTTGGAACGTGGAAGAGCTTGCTGAGTTCGAGAAAAGCTTGTAGATTGGAGGGAGGACTGGAGGAGTCTTCGGTTGAAGTAAGTCTTTTTCTTTCTTTATTTTAATTAGAGTTCTTATGATAGTTAGCATGTTTAGGTTTATATTCTTTGCATGTTTTATGACTTTTTATGCTTAGAATATATAATAACATGCATAGGCTTGTAGAATAAACAAAACAAATGGGTATTGGGCAAAAGGATAGCGGCATCATAATTTTTTAATTTTTCCGCTGCGCACTCGCGGCCGCTTCCCAACAGTATCATCATTGTTTTGAACAAAATCATATTCTTTTATGATCTCATCAAAATGTTGGTTGCAAGAACGTGATGCTTGATTCAATCCATAAATGGATCGATTTAACTTGCAAACCTTGTTTGTATGTTTTGGTACGACAAAACCGTCAGGCTGTTGCATATAAACATCTTCCAAAAGGTTTCCGTTAAGGAAAGCGGTTTTGACGTCCATATTCCATATTTCATAATCAAAATATGCAGCAATAGCAAGCATTATCCGAATGGATTTAATCATGGCAACATGTGAAAAAGTTTCATCGTAATCGACACCATGTCGTTGACGATACCCTTTCGCTACAAGCCTAGATTTGTACGTTTGTATGTTTCCATCCATGTCCGTCTTCTTCTTGAAGTCCCATTTACAACCAATAGGCTTTACGCCTTCTGGTGCATCAACCAGTGTCCAAACTTGGTTGGTGTACATGGAATCCATTTCGGACTAAATGGCTTATTGCCATAAAGCGGAGTCGATATCTTGTATTGCTTCCTCATACGTAGCCGGCTCATTATCCTCAATAAGATTAATATCCATATGAGGCGAGATCAGAAACTCATACCTCTCAGGTTGTTTTCTGACTCTCTCCGACCTACGCGGTTCTTGTGTATTAGAAGATTGTGGTACAATCTCATCCCTGATGAACTGTTCGTGTTCCATTTGGGAGTCGGTGCCAGGAACAGTATCACTCTGATTTTCATCGAATTCTACTGTCCTCCCATTTACCACTGCATTTAGGAATTCCTTTTCGAGGAAAACCGCATGTAGAACAACAAATACCCTGTTCTCTTGTGGGTGGTAGAAGTAGTATCTTTTGGTTTCCCTAGGATAACCTATAAATAGGCACTTATCCGATTTGAGTTCTAGTTTGGTATCATCCAAATGTTTAACGTATGCCCAGTGTCACGGGCCAAACTTTGGAGTCACCAAGTTGGGTCAGTGCGCCCCTTGTTAACGTTGCGTCTAACAAGTCAGCCTAGAATTGAGCCTGCAAGGACAAGGTCAAGGTTAACCATCAACAAGTTGTGAGCATTGTTAAACAATGGGAGTTCAGTATACATCGTTAGCACACATTCACATGGCACGAGATAAAGAATCATATATCAAGCCTAAAACATAAGCATTCAAGCATCACATTTGGACAAAATAATGGGCCATCAAAAGAAGTATATTTCATTAAACAAACCAACTAAGGGCGAGGGAGTACACAGCTAAATCCCTAGTATGTTGGTGGCCAAGGCCCTTCTAAGGAGCCCGGGTCACCTCCCCCTAAAGAGGTTTTAGAGACATTACAAAAGTGGCACAAGGAAACACACATGATGTTTGAGTTGTCACCCCCCCTAAAATAGAAAAATAAAATAAAATAAGAAAAATACAATAGTGCACACTAGCACCACAACACAAGCGGCCATGGGCAAGACATTGGCCCTGGACAAGCTTAGGGTGTTGGCGCGTTACATCCTCCCCCACTTAATCTATCGACGTCCTCGTCGACATGGCTGATCTGCTCCTCCCTTGCTCTTCACTTTGGTGCTGACAGGCTTGAAAGTCTTCACTCTGCTGCTGAGGTTGTCACAGGTCTTCGGCTCTCTCGTCACGATGTTGAAGGGCTTGAAAGTCTTCAATTTGCTGCTTAAACAGCTGGAGGTCTTCGGCTCTCTCCCAACTAGTCTCTTCTTCTCCCAAGTCTCTCCACCTCACTAGGAACTCTTTTTCATGTCGTTGGTTCCCGGTCGCCTCTCTTTCGGCCAAAATCTCCTTAAGTATTGAAAGAAAAACAATAAGAACAAAAGAGAAAAGAAAATTCTGGTGTGACAAAACCTTGTTTCAATCTCTAAAGAGTTAAGAGATTTTTTTTAGTGAAGCCCACACTTTCTTTTGTTGGTAACGAGTCATAGCACGGAAGACCATTCAAAGTTATTTTTGTCTAGAAAATTGGGGAATATAAAAGGATATTTGAAGGGTGTTGTGGGGTTGTTTTTGTGAGAAAAATCAGACCTGAAATACTGCTACATCACATGCAAATTAATGGCAGATTTGGGTGAGTTGTGTACGCACGTTTTGGGTGCAAAATGGATCAGATCTAAGCTGCTGTTCGGGGGTTGTTTTGGGACTGAGATACTGTTAAAAACATAAGAAAAACATCAGACTAGGGGCTGGTCAGATTCGGCAACCAAAGGGAGAGGGCATAAAAATATTTCTAGGTCGATCCCGATGCCTAAGCCGCTTCCGCTGCGCGAGAGAAAGAGTTTCCTACAGATAAGTCACAATTTTCATTTAATGTGCAGATTGTCAATTACCAAAGTCACAGGATCTGATCATGGCCGGCCGGATATGAAATTCAAATTAAATATCTGGTCAGACTTGTATTTCAAAATATAAATCTGACCGGTTATGATTTTCAAAATATACATATGTCCGGACATATATCGATCGATAACTGACACATGTTGACAACCGTTTTAGACAAAGACGAGAGAGGGATGAGATTCTGTCTCCCTTTCCTTTCCCAGAACCCCTTCTTACACTATAAAAAAAAGGGTTCACCCCTTCACGAAGGGGGAATCCATCAAACTAAAATTATGAACTTTTGAAATTGTGAACCTTGAGAGAGAAAATGATAAACAAATACCTTCTGATTTCTGGAGCATTCTTCTTTTCTGGTGTGAATCCAGTAATATCTCAACACTCATGAGGATTTTCTTGAGCCAGAAGACGCAAAGGTACGACTTGAGGGCACCTTTTTTTTTCTTTTCTTATTTATACTCATTTTGGAGCTTCTGTAATAATAAAGTATTTCCGGTCGGACGTACATCACATCTGGCGGGACATGCACACACATCCGACCGACAATAGATATATCAGGTCGTGTTTATTGATTTCTGTAATTAATTATTGATGTCATTTGTTCTATGCAAATCGATCTAATGTAATCATGCCATGTAGATCCGGTTCAGTTACTTCGTTTACATTAGTATTGCATGTTAGTGTGCTTTTCTTATTTTAACATTTTAATTGCATATTAGTTAGTTCCTTGCAAATTAGTTATTATTTTTTTATTCTTATCACTATATTTTTATGCATGTTAGTTAGTTCATTACAAATTACTTATTTCATATTTGATTTTGCTCGTCTGTATTTTTAGATCCACGAAGGATATCTGACTTGATTTATATTATATCCAATCGGACATCCCAAAAAAAACGAGATTTTTGGGAATTCAATTTGATATTAAAAGAATTTTATTCCTTAATTAAACGTTGACATAAAATTTTTAGAATTACGTACAAATTACAAGATTTTTAAATACTCAAATCCTAAGAAGATTGCGACTCAAAATAATTTCCCAAAGACAAACTACAACCATGAAAGTTGGTACCCAGGTAACACGTACGGATTTGGTGGAAGAAGATTTACTTCTTAGTTACAAACTGGACCCATTTAATGTCATCCAGCCTAAATTCCCAAAGGCCAATAAAAATCAGCCCAACATACCCAAAAAAATCTTAAAACGTTTTCCCCTCTCGTTATCTTCGCAGTTTGGCACCAACAACACAACAATGGCGACTCTATACACGCCATCACTTCTCACACCCAAACCCCTCCTTTCAATCCGCCCACAACTCACTCTAGGCATCCGAGTCAACTCGCCGAGCCTCCACCTCCCATCCCGTGTTCACTCGCACTCAGTTTTAACCGTCAGAGCTGGACCAACTGATAGCGAGTACTCGTCTAAGAGAAGCAGCAGCAATGAGCCGAGGGAGACGATAATGTTACCAGGCTGTGACTACAACCACTGGCTTATTGTTATGGAGTTCCCCAAAGACCCAGCTCCCACTAGAGAGCAAATGATTGAAACTTATCTCAACACACTTGCCACTGTTCTTGGAAGGTTCTTCCTTTTCTCGCTTTTATAGCTAATGAAATACGGTCTTGTGAGAACTTTGTTTTATGTTGAAATATTTATGGGTTTTTGTTCAAAATTGATTTTTGGAAGAAAAAAGCTTAAACTTAAGTAAAAATTATTGTATTTTGCTTTTTGTGTGTTCCTGTGTTAGGGTTTTAGCTTTATATGTGTAGAGAATTATTGATTCATAGTGAGTAGGTTTATTAGGATGACATTGCGGGTTGTGTGATGAGTGACAATTTTGTTAAATTTATTATTAGACAGTGTTGAGTTAATGCAATTTAATACAAGCATCATGGTTATATGTCTATCTAAAACATGCCCAAATCTGCAGAAAATGTTATATGGGAATATTTTCTATTGAAACAACCTGAGTCTTAAATGAAGAGGTATGATAAGTTTTCTCTATTGGTTTTATGTTGAGTTTATTAACATGAGGATTGTGGTTTTGTTGTTACTTGTAGATTTGGTATGCATATATGCATAGCTATGAGTGAACATTATTGTAAGACTACAGATTATGTTTTTGATCAATATGTAATGTATGTATGGCTGGGCGAGCATGCTTTAGCTAGTCTCTCTGGCCTAACACTTCAAGTAATCAAATAGCCTTTCCCTTCAATTTGTTATGGTGAATCTTACATGTATTTTTCTTGTTACAGTATGGAAGAAGCAAAGAAGAATATGTATGCTTTTAGCACCACTACTTACACTGGATTCCAATGCACAGTATCAGAAGAAACCTCTGAGAAATTCAAGGGTGTGTGGATTATTAAGGAACTTGATTAGGTTAGCTATCTCTTATATTTATGACCTATGAGTGCTAATTTGTGTTGTAACTATTATAGGCCTGCCTGGTGTTCTATGGGTGTTGCCAGATTCATACATAGATGTCAAAAATAAAGATTATGGAGGTTTGTATTTTCTCATTTATTGTTATTAGATGGGCATAATTGTGCTTTACATGACTGCTTTAATATTCTGTTCCTATAATGTGCTTTGTTATTATCTTTATAGGTGATAAATATGTCAATGGAGAGATCATTCCTTGCACATATCCCACTTATCAGCCAAACAAACGAAAAGATTCGAAATATGTGAGCAAAAGATATGAGAGACGACGAGATGGCCCTCCTCCCGAAAGAAGACCGAGACAAGCAGCTGTTCAGTCAGAATCAGCATCTTCGTAAGGTATAGAAATGCTGTTTTCTACACCGATTACTTAATTATGCTTTGATGTATTTATTTTCAGTAATATTTGCTTTATCATATTTAACAGTCTGACTCCAAAAGTCAATTATACCGCTGCCACCATGTGCATCAGTAATGTAATCAAGACACTCGTTTAATGGGTTTGCGCACTGTTCATGATAGTTTTTCTAATGGATATCATTTATGTAGATAGGAAATAGATTCTATGGTAGTCATCGTCTTTTAGTTTTGTGCTCCTGGGCTTGTTATTTGAAATATTGTCTACTAAAATTATGTGATTGCCTTTTGTCAGCTTTTGAAAAGTACTACTGTGTCAGATTGCTTATTGCTCATTTAGCTTTAATAAATATAATTAATTTTGTGGTAATTAGATGGAATCTGATCATATTGTTGATTGGTTTGATTTTATATGTTCTTCTGTGTCCATTGATATATGTATAGTAACAAATAACAATCAGACATGACGATGCTTGGACTTGCATTGCAAGATGGAGCTCTGAAGCCTAAAGAAATCCTTCTCAATCTTATTTTCATGCTTGTAGTATCACAAACAGTCCTTATTCTTTAAACATTGGTGGGTCAACCTAGATTTTTGATATTTGATATTTGATATTTGAAGTCATGTTTGACATCGACAAAAACCATAATTAGAGATTTAAATTTTATTATGCTTAATGAGATAATGATTTTGGATATAACAAGATAGCGTCAAAAGGATTCATATAATTCACTCTTAACCAATGTTTAAAAATACGAATAACGCCTCGAGGCAGTCAGTCGTTGAGGCGCGAGGCGGACCGCCTCAAGGTGGCAAGGCAGGCGCCTCAATCCGAACGTCCAAAAAAATTTAAAATCATATAATTTGCATAATAAAAGCATCCACAATTCTAAAAATTTTCATTTACCCATCTATCAAAACAAGGTCAAAAAATAATTGATAACTAATCCCTAAATATGCTATTGTTTGTGTCTAGTCTCCAATGGCATGAAACTTTGGTCAAAATCTCATCATCATCAGATGGGTCATCCTCCAAAGAGTCTCTTTCATTTTTATTGTCTTCATCCGCTAATTTTGGAGTCTTTCATTTGTCTAACAAATAACATAAAGTCGTATTATTATTTAATTTGTATTATGTAAATTGTATTATCTATAAAGATTAACTTACTTTGATCTCTTCTCCTCTTTTGTACAGGTGGTCTACTTTCACTCGGTTGTTCCATATTAGTTTCCTCATCAAGGTTTTCTCCAGCCACCCACTCATCATCAGAAGGAAACTCATCCTCAAACAAAGGATCATCATTCACTTATAATGATTGTTTTTCATGTATTTTTGCTTTAATTTCATATTGTACATTATGTGCACCAATGAGTTCAATTTCTGGGTGGATAATTTATTTTTCATCTTTGTATGAATTTACAAAGATATTTATTCAAATTATCATAAATATGTTGTTTTTTTAAAATTAAGTATTCACAAGTTGTTATTAGGTATTATTATATTAAATGTACTCCAATTGCGCTCACACCCCGAAGACGAGCAAGTTACACTCAAAATCTTTATTGTAAAAGACTGCAGTTCAAGAGTTTCATCGTCATATGCTCTCCACAGCTATAATAAGAATGAATACACACTTTTAAAATTCATATAATATCTTTGTAATAATAACACATAAATAGTAATTCACATACCAGAACTACGATTGAAGATGGTGGTTTTAGCCAGATTGATGCCAAAAAATCCTTGACTGTTTAGGAATTTATCCACTTGCACATCTGCGAAAGATTGATCTTCAAGGATCAGACAACAGTTTGTCCATGCATAAAATAAACCCATGCCCAATCTCCAAATGCATGGAATGAGGATTGTTTGCATATTGGATATAGGGATTCAAAAAATATGCAGCTGCATGCAATTGCCGGTGCAACTGAGACTCCCACTTATCATTAATCATTTTCCATATCTCCTTGTATGCACCAACATTATTTCCCAAATTTGTTGCTATCTCCTCTTTTACTCTAACCATGGCACCATATATAAATCCCACACCAGGAAAATTTTCGCCATCTATCATCCTCAACACAAGTTCTTTTTACCTGTAGTAGTGGACTGGTCCATTTCCCTGGCAGATCCGGTTATCCCGGTCGCCCAGTTCAGTGATCCAGTAAATCTGTTAACGTGTAACTATAGAAAGTGTTTCCAAAAATTTTGTATTGAGTTTTTTATATGTAATCGCTCCCAATATTTGATATTAATGAGTGATTTGGGTGAAATATAAATAAATTAGAGGAATATGTTATTGGTTAATTTATCTGGATTAAAAAATATTTTTAAAAGTCAATTTTGCCAGCCGATACGCTTCCGTTGTATTTTCCCAAGTTTCTGCCTTGTAATTACATTAATTTGACCCACGACGCAAATGGTTTGTATCGAGCTGCACACCTTGTTCAACTTCATATTAGAATTTGGTTGTGCAGGTTGTGCGGTTTATGACAATACGTGCATAAGTAAACATAAAACATAAAAACATCAATCACATATTTCCACACAAAAGAGACATAATTTAAAATAATAAAAGAAAATTGAAAAATAAATAAATGTGTGGGTTGCCTCCCAGCTAGAGCTAAGTTTATAGTTTTTTGTCAGTGTAGGAGCGAAGAGGGGTTTACCTCTATACCTATAACTTCGGCGATCGATATACTGTTGTGCTCGCAGCCCATAGAGAGTAAGGATAATCCCAAAGGGGGATTAATCAGAGAATAATGGAGTCGCCACCCAAAGTATGAGACACCGGAAAGATTTGAGGTCGTAACAACCCCTCGCAAGGTCCGACCTTAAACCCCGTTTGTGTCAAAATGATCTCTTACTAACGCTAGTATAATATGTATGCTTAAATGAGGTATCCCTACATATTATAATGCAGGCACATGCAATACAGTTTATAAAACACACACCATAGCGCAAACACAAAAAGCGATAAATAAATAAATGAAGTTTATGTGCAGAAATAAGATATTACAATAATAATTAAACAAGCTAAAACATGCTAAAGCACGTATTAGGTGCGTTTGGCCTCGGATAGGCCTGGCTGGACATGGCCTAAGGTTGGCCGGATATAGAATTCAATCTTCATATCCGGCTGGATGTCATTCACAGATCACAAAGTAAACAAAGCAGAACATACATATTAATCCAATCTTAAATAGTACATATGTATTATCAACTAAAAAGGCATGATGAAACAGATGAGCATGCATAGATTGATGATAATAAGCATAATAGAGCATGCATAGATTGATGATAATAAGCATAATAGACAAAATAGTAAACATGACAATGAACATCAAGCATGACACACATAATGCAATCGATCATATATGAAAGGACAACATATATAATGATTAAACACAAATAAAGGCTAAGAACCAAATATAAAAGCAAATACATGCATATAACAAAATAAGAGTGTGTATCTTCCCGGTCTGGCTTCGAGGAAGACCTGCCAGATGTGCATGTCCGGTTGGATGTGCCCTAAAGCCGGCCAGAGATACTGTAATAAAACAACAGAAATCTAAACAAGTTAAACTAGATAGGAATGTGCCCTCAGGTTGTACATTTAAGTTTGCAGTGGCTCTGAAGATCCTCCAGAGCATTCGGTCATTACTGGATTCGTACCAAAAGTTATGGAAATCCAAGGGAAGGTAGGTGTTTTTCTCACTTACTCTTGCAAGGATATTGTTGATGGGGGTTTTTAGGGTTAATCTCTCTAAAAACTAGCCTCCTGACCGGCGTAAACACACACGTATAACGCAAGCGCACGTATCGTTCAAGTAGTATAAAAATATCGATCCCACGAGGACTTAATTCCTACTATTGTTATTAATTATTGATACTATTTATTTACAAATATCTAATTATAGGGAGAAGGGAATTGATTGCTTTTGGTTGGTTGAATGTGGATTTGCTAATTAAAATAAAAACAGACTCAAAAGAAAATATTAAGGAAAATAAAAGAAAAGACTCAAATATCTAGGGTCGTGACTCCACACAATATTATTCTAAAGATGCATTGATCCTCTTACATATGTGTAAATAATCAGTTTACTAACCTGAAACACGAAAATATACAAAAGCCTCTGTCGATGGTCAGACGCAAATACCCAGTATAACCCAATTGAACCATATATCTATGTCAACCAAATTACCTGGATTCATTAAGATTAAGTTCCAATTATGGCTACCCCGCCCGACAGGTATATGTCTATCCTGTAAGCAAATCTATGAAAAGGTTATCTATCCTCAAGGAAGATCGTGGGCTATTAAGTCTAAGGCTGAAACCTAAAATCCCTATGTCTAGTTCATTTTAAGTTTACCACATCAATCTTATTGGTGATCAGACAACAAGAAGCATTAAACTTAAGACTCAATAAACAAACTAAAGAATTACCCATAAAAATAATTAAATCAATTATTAAGCCTAGTAATATTGTGTTTCATCACTTCCCTAGAATAAAAATAAAATGCTGGGGATAGGGGATCCACTTTTAGAAATCTCAAATTATTATAATATGGAAATTGCCAGTATTATCCAATTAAGTTGAACCAGCCATAAAGGCAGTGCTATTATTTATCCATAAACCAGCCATATAGGCGGTAATTATCTGTCACCTAAAAACCAGCCATATAGGCGGTGTCGCATTATGTTACATAATTAAAACCAGCCATTAAGACAGAATCAACTTTTAATTCATATTATTAAATCACAATTTCCATATTATAATTGAAGTGAGATTAATCTACCTTTACTATTTCTAATTTAGAAATCTCCCTTATTATAATATATAAATCTGCGTGATATTTACCAACCAGCCATATAGGCGTTATCCTCATTAAGTCAAATTAATAATTAATTACCAACCGACCAACCAGGCGGTATCCTCATTAAGTCAGGTTAAAACCAGTTTAAAAATAATTACCAACCGACCAATATAGCGGTATCCTTATTAAGTCAGGTTTTAAATAATTTATATATTATAATTAAGGGAGATTAATCTAAATTATAAAAGTAAAAAGCTTCACCTTTACCCCAGCAGTAAATTAACTACTGTACATAAAAGAACAAAAATAAAATTAAATTAAATTTTATGACAAAAAGTAAAAGTGCATAATTAAAAATACTAAAAGTAAAAATGCTTAATTTAAATTACAAAAACTTTACACACAAGATGCAATCCTTAAAGTCCTTACAAAACTCAAGGAAGGCATGATTTGAATTCTGAAATCGAGCTGAATTTATAGGTGTCAGTAGGGTGTCCGCGTCGCGACGCGCAGCTCGCGTCGCGACGCGCGTGATTGTCGACATGGCAGCTTCTGGTTCGTCGGCTTCAGATTCTGGATAAGGTGATAAGGTGGCACGTGGCAAGACGGCTGGGAGCTGAATGATTGAGCTGACGTGTCAGCTCGTGATTGGCTGGTTTTAGATTCTTGCGTGTCACGTGTCAATTCGGATAAATGAGTCAATAATTGAGCTGACGTGGCGATGACGTGGAACTGACGTAGCGACACGTGGTGAAAGTGATTGTCGACACCATATAATTGCAACACGTGGCACACTGTGATTGGCTGATGATGACGTGGTAATGACGTGGCACTTTGACTCGGTCAACCGATGATGTGGATGATGACGTGGCAGACATGTGGAGTGACACGTGGCGACACGTGGTGATGGCGACTGTCGGGACCGTAGGATTGTGACATGTGGCACGTCGCACGTTAGCAGATCGGCTGTGATGGTGACACATAGCACGACGCACGTTAGCAAATTCAAACTTCTCAGATTCTGACTTGTGGACCCGGTGCAAGTTAGCAAGTCTTGGTGCATGTTAGGCATCGCGACGCAGACAGCTTGCTCGTCGCGACACGGACAAATTACAAAAATGCCATTTTCGTCCTTTTCACTTTTTTGGCTCCAAATTGCTTCCAATGCTTTCCAAACTTTATTTACCTGTAAAATAACAATAAAACACATCAAAACGTTCACAAAACTCAAGAAACTATACAAATTATTAGGATAAATGAGTGAGAAAAAGTGATATAAATACCACTCATCACCTCATGAATGTGAAGGGGAAGCCCATTTTTATACTGTAAAAGAGAGGTCTAAGAAAGAATGGGTGAGCATAATCCCCTTCTTCTATCGTACATGTCTATAGTGATTGCCAATCAAGACGCCAGACACAACTCGACATATATCCGGTCCAGTTTGGAACTAGGTCATTATAAGGCTTTTTCAGGATCTAGGATACTGTCGGCGTCGATTAGGTTATAGATTTCATGTCCGAGACGGGCACATCTATATGTCTCATGTCTTATGAACTGGTGAAAATGGTAATATAGGTTTAGATCAAATTTTCTTGGTGACGGGTCTTGCACGGGCTTCAGCTACAGCGGTTTCAATAAGCCTCGTCTCTCCAGATTTTCCAAAATCTTGAACATTGGTCTTCCCAAGATAGAGAAGTGTCACTTCTGGACGGTGTTAACTTCCATCGCTTCATTCCCTAATCCTCCTCCATTATTCTTCATGTATTGCTCTTGGATATAGAGCTTATTGTTCTCCGCTTCCTCATCTTCTATGTTCATGACAGTCTCATTCAACTATCGAAAATCTGTCATCATGGAGGCCATCTTTCTCAATTTATTGTAAACGGAGGGCTTAGTCCATTTGATAATCATCTTGATCTAGTATTTTTCTGAGGGCCATGTCTGCATCTTCAGTAACCGCCTTCTCCAAAGATCCAAGTATTTTTTGAAGCTTTCTTCGGGCTTCTGTTTCATGTTTTCCAAGTCCCGAAGTGATATTCAATTCCAAGTTTGTGACGTATTGGTTGTGGAAGGCTTCTGTCAGGGTTCTCCAATCATTCTTTATTTTCTTCTCCTCCAAGTTGTGGTACCATATCATCGGTGCTCCTTTGAGCGACATGCCAAACATCTTTAGAACTTGGCGCTTGGACAGACTAGTAGCATTCATCATAGAAACATATTGAAGGAGGTGCTCATTGGGGTCTCTGTTCCCATCCTTGGTCATCTCATGCATCTTAAACTCGATATGAAGTTGTTCATCAAAAGCCATGGCGCTGTAATCTAGGATGTCTTCATGTTTACCCTTCATCTTTTGGGTAACTGATTCTACTTGTTCTTTTGAATTATGTAGTTTAGTCTCGGTATGGGACTTGGCCATTTTTCCCGCAGCGTATTCTAGCAAGTATTCTTCATCATCTAGAATAGAGATCTCCATATTTGTCTTATTTTTGGGCTCCACGCCTCATTTAACAAATTTCAATCTCTGTTGCCCAAAGCACTGTCAGGTTAGCAAGAGCATTGGCCAGTGTCTGTAGTTGTTCTACCACATTGGTCACAGTGGTTTCCAATTGATCTACATGAGAGTTGTCACTGCTGGCCATTTTTGAGTCTGCTAGTCTGTAGTTGTTCTACCACATTGGTCACAGTGGTTTCCAATTGATCTACATGAGAGTTGTCACTGCTGGCCATTTTTGAGTCTGCTAGCTGTTTCTTGACTAGTCTGTCTTATTTTCAAACCCAATAGGCCGCTATAATGACTGCATCATAAAATGTTAGCATGATGCATCTATGCATGCAATGCATACTGTACTCAAACATCAGCATATACCCTTCCAACATTATTTCTGCCACACACGTGGTAAGTCCATATCTGCCAATTCTGATCCATCGTTAAAAGACAAAGACCACCCATTTATATAATGACTAAACCTAATATGAGGATCGTGCCATTGTCTAAAAGCGACGAATTAAACCATTATTAATCATGTTTATTCTAGGGATAGGCTTAGAAATGTTTAGAGATATCCAAACGGGAAAAAACAAGGCTACCTTTTTCTGGATGAAAGCCAGTAGGGGTATCAGACTCATTTTTTGGCGCTCTTGGATCATAACTAAACTTTTTAGGCCTAACGAGGTTTGCATATAGGGTGGTCCGTTATCATTTCAAAGCATTTGGCACAATCATCATGAAATGTAAACTTATCCCAGTTAAAAAGGCCCACCGAGTTTGACATCTAATGGAAAAAGGTTCAAACAACTTCAAATGGTTATGGGCCCAAACACAAGCATAAGGGAAGCTTCTATAGGATAACACATATGGGCTTTCATGTAGGCTTAAGAGGGTAAGTCTTAGGCTCTTATCGGCGAAGGATTGACCGAAACTAGGTCTCCCCACCTAATCAATCGACCAAATGAACGTACTTTTTTTATACTTAAGGATATAAATGATTGTTCATAACTGAGTCTCCCCACTCAAGGGTTCAATCGACCAAATGAATGCACCTTAATACCCAAAGGTACGTGCTAATAAGTGATGGTTATCATCACATACCAATCCACCGCCTTGAGTGAAAGCGATTTCTCGATATGCAACACCATTGGTGTTAAAAAGGTTAGGCCATGGTTCTTCTCAATCTCGCCAAAAATACTGCAAGGCATTTTTTCGGGGCCGATTCTCTATCCCAATGGGTTTCGCCATCTGTAGAAGCGAAGCAGGGTTTACCGCTATGTCTAAAACATCGGCGACCACTACACTGTTGGGCTTGTAGCCCGTAAAGAGTATGGATAATCTCATGGGGGGGATAAACCGGAGAATAATGAAGTCTCTACCCGTTATGAGACACGTGGAATAATTTAAGACCGCACTCGCAAGGTTCGACCTTAAATCTATTTGGGTTCGGAAAGGTCATTTATTGATGCCAGAATAATATTTATGCTTAAATGAGGTATCCCCACAACTTATAATGTAGGCACATGCAATACACTTTATAAAATACACACCATAACACAAACAAAAACATGTCCGACTAGACTTACTGGAAGAATGGTCGGATGTCGTTCACAGATCACACAGTAAACAGAGCAGAGCATGCATATTAATCTCATCTTAAACAGTATATGTGTATCATCAACTAAAGTGGCAGGATGAAACATCTAAACATGTATAGATTAATGGTAATGAGCATAATAGACAAAACATTAAACAAATTATAAGGCGCACATAATGCAACCGAGCATACGAACAACATATATAATGACTAAACACAAATAAATAGTAAGCCAAATATAAAAGCAAATATCATGCATATAATAAAATAAGAGTGTGTATCTTCCCGAACCTGGCTTCGAGGAAGAACAGCTAGATGTGTTAGTTACGTGACAGATATGTGCTTGGTGACGTGCATGTCTGGCCGGATATGCCTTAAAGTCGGCCGGAGATACTATAATAAAATAACATAAATCTAAATAGGTTATACTAGATAGGAAGGCTCCCTCAGGTCACACCTTTAAGTCTGTAGCGACTCTGAAGATCCTCCTGAGTGTTGGGTCATTATTGGATTCGCACTAGAACGTATGAAACTCCAAGGGAAGATAGGTGTTTTTCTCACTTACTCTTACAAGGCTAGTGTTGCTGAGTTTCTTTTTAGGGTTAATCTCTCTAAAAACTTTCCTCCTGAATATAAAGGGGAAAGCCTTTTTTTTTTTTATGTAAATGAGAGGTATGAAAAATGAAGGGGAGTAAAATCCCATTCTTCTCTCCTCTCTGTCTACAGTAATTTCCTATCAAGACGTCATACACAGCTCGAAAGATGTATGGCCGGATGTACATTTTGAGATATATCTCTAACCGAACGTAATCAGGCCATGATTCCAACTATTTGAATTTTGCACGTGTGCTGACAGCCCGATACATGTCCGGCAAGATTTGTAATTTGAATTCTATATCCGGCTGGCCATAATCAGATCTCATGTCTTTGGGAACTGAAAATCTTCTCATTTAAGGACATCCGTGTTTTATCCTATCAAATTTAGAGTTTTCAAGTCATATTCGACCGGATTTATTGGCTTGAGAAAAGGTAGGCCGGACATAGGTGATGTCCGACTGCTTTTGGCTATATTCCCTAGAGTTCATTTCCTTCTCGGAACTTATCATTAGATTATGCATAAAAATGTAGGGTCTATGGCCAGATTATATTTGAAGGAATCTATTTATGGAGGCTTCTGTGTGAGTTTATACGTCTTAGAAATGATTATCTCATGAACATTAATATTCACGCTCCTCTGCCGCACATGAGATGGCAAATATAGATCGTTTAATTGTGGTGGCTCTTCTATGGACGATATCACTGGGTCCGTCAACGGCTTATCCGATGGTTCCACCTATGGGTTAGATCTAAAACTAAAATATGCATTAGGTACATTCAAACATTCTCTTACAACATATCTTTTATGTTAGACATATTTAACATGCACGCTTCAAGATTATTATTTTGGTGACCCATGTTAAAGTGTTCTTGAACTGTACCTCTCGATCTATCTATCTTATGACACTCTTCATCATCTTGAGGGAACGACATGGTTTTAAAAGCATTAAAAGTTAACTTTTGGTCTTGAACTCTCATGATTTTCTCACCTTTCTGCACATTGATGAAAGTTCTACCAGTTTCCAAGAATGGCATTCTGATGATGATGGAGAGTTCACAATCCTCTTCCATATCAAGTACTATAAAGTCTTCAGGGAAGAAGAATTTATCCACTTTTACCAACACGTACTCTACTATTCCTCATGCGTACGTAAGAGATCTGTCTACTAGCCGCAAAGTGATTGTGGTTGGAATGACAAA
>SKCR01052937.1:0-49360 GCA_019454045.1 Zanthoxylum bungeanum | reverse complement strand
GCCCTCACAACGCGCACAAGTGCAATACTAGCCTATTCCGCATTATCGATGTCCAGTCTCGATAATACTACGGCTAGGGATATTTAATGATTAATCCTTCGTGGACTGATACTGTCTCATATCATCTCAATCCAGGAACTAATCATAGGGACCTCTCTTCATTTATATATCTATGGTGATCTAATCACAAACGATGAGAGTGCAATTTCCTTATTACATAGTTAATTTGCTACAACAACACAATGATCTGTGCAAATAGTGACGCTATGGGTCATATTATCCAACACGTTCAACAGACCTGCAGCCTCACATAGCTACTAAAACACATGTAACCACCTTCATGAACCCACTGACTTTCACGGCAGTTGACAGCTCCCTCTCCATCATCTTCTTCCCAACGAAAAAACCCTAGACACAGCCCTCACACACTGTCTTGCCCCTCACCTTCATGCACTGCTGACCATCACCTTCTCGGCATTACCTTGATCAATCTTCATCATCACCATCAATGATCATTGCTCACTGCATCTTCACACGCCACAGTAGCCTCTTCTCTATGCCAACCAGCTCCACGTAAAGCCTTTGCACGCAACACAGCCCAAAACCAATCCCTCACTGCCTGAAACAAACTCAACACAGAAAACGCACACGCAACAACCTCTCCAATGGACGAAAAATAACACACTGCAAAGCCTTGTTCTGGCCATGAAAGACACCACACGCAGACGAGAACTCACACAACCCTGAAACTGCCAAGCCGAGCTGCACCACACTCCACGCATGCCCTTAACTGCCAAGCCGAGCTGCACCAAACACCACCAGCCACTGCACCATTCACTGCCGAGACCAACAACCCTTCATCAATGAGCTTTGATCACCCCTACTGGCCGAGACCAAATCACATCACTGCCGAGCACACCACAATTTCTATGCAACCCACTGCACTGCCCATGCACCATCAAACCCACGTGAAGTAACCTCACGCCAACAGCCCATCACACGCACACACTATCGACCACAAACTGTCCTAACCGAGCCATAATTGTGACTGAAACCCTAACCTTGACAGCCCAAAAAACCGTGACAGAAATAACTCCAAAACGAGCCAAGAATAATCCAAGAGAGAATGAGAATTTGAGTTAAAATACAGAGAGAAAACAGCGAGTGAAAATAGAGGAAAAACACAGAAAAATCATGAGTGAAAATAACGAGTGAACCTTAGAAAACAACAGAAACAGTGAACCTGTGGAAACAGTGAAAACATCAAATCCGTTGAAAACGGACGAAAATAATGAAAACGGTGAACCCGGACAAAACAGCGGAAACAACGGATCAGTGAGAACAGTGGGATGATAACCCTTCCGGCACCGTGGAACGCACTCCCGGATAGCGACTAAAAGGTAAGACCTGAGGGCACCTATTTTATTTATCATCATTTATTTTCGTAGTTAATTTGTTATTTTTATTCGCATGAATTAATGAATTAGAAAGCATGTAATTTGTTTTATTTGTATGGATTAGTGAATTAAGAGGCATGTAATTTATTTTATTCGTATGAAATAATGACTTAGGGAATGTGTTTAGCTTGAGTAGTTAGTTTAGCATGTTGTTTGGAATTGTTCGCATGAAATAATGACTTAGTATGTGATGTGATTTCGGGTGAATGGAGTATGTAATCTTGCTTGCGGTATATCGGATGGAAACCTTGACGTAAATTCCGTAGCCGATTCCGAATGGACGGTAGTGCGGTCTGCACTCGGGATACAATGCCACGTACCACTTAAGATACACATATCTCGTCTCATCCGAATTTGTATTTGAGCATGTTATAGCCTTTAGGTTATTCGTTTATTATTTAAAGCATGATTTAGTTTAGTTTATTATTTATTTGTTAAAGCATATTTAGGTTGTCCTTTATGCACGTTATTAGTTTATGATGTGTTTGGGTAATGATTTATACATGTTAATGTAATGATTCAATGTGCTCGTTGTGTTATATTGCGTGGAATTATTTGGATGAAAGCATGTTAGATCTAAGTACCCTTGAGCATGCATGCTAAGTAGACTTGGTTAATATTACACAAATCACAAACATTACAAGTGACTTAAAGTAAGAGACCATTCCGAACCCAACGGTTTGAGGTCTTCTCCTGCGAGGAGTGAGTGCGGCCTTAAATCTTTGTCCCGGTTCACACCGGGTGGCGACTCCATGTTATTTCGTACTTCTCAACCAGGCCGCGAGCCTAGGACGGCGTCGCCCAGTTTCTGTTGTCTACAGTCTGGCGACTCCACTGGGGATATAGAGAATTGGCTCCGAAATGATATCTTATAATGTTTGTGATTTGTGTTTTAATTAATCATGACTACTGTGTTTATGCCTGTGTTTTAGACTGTTGTCATTTGTGTTTATGTTTGTGTTTTGGACTGTTGTCATTTGGATTTATTTGGACTCTTTGTTAAAAGATATGAACTCGTTTTCGTTTAAATCGGGACAAGTTCATGTCCTTTTGACAATTAGGTCAAAATTTCTGAAATGTCGATGGGCCAGTTTGTTTTATGTTTGTGTTTTGGACTGTTGTCATTTTGATTTATTTGGACTCTTTGTTAAAAGATATGAACTCGTTTTCGTTTAAATCGGGACAAGTTCATGTCCTTTTGACAATTAGGTCAAAATTTCTGAAATGCCGATGGGCCAGTTTGTTTTATGTTTGTGTTTTGGACCGTTGTCATTTGGATTTAGTTGGACTATTTGTTAAAAAGATGTGAACTCGTTGTCGTTTAAACCGGGACAAGTTCATGTCCTTTTGACAATTAGGCCGAAATTTCTGAAATGTCGATGGGCCAGTTTGTGTTTGGGCCTTTTATCATTTGAAGTTATTTAGCCGTGTTATCGCAAAAGTGTAAACTTGTTGGGCCTTTTCAACTGGGACAAGTTTGCATTGCGCAATAGTGTGATTGAATACTTTAAAATGATAACGAGCCAATTAGTGTAAATTATTTTTGAATATGTTTACATCATACATCATGTCACGCATACACGCATCATGTTAACCCTTTTTGTCTTAAAAGCCATAGTAGACTCCCGTTGGATTAGGAAAGAAGAAAGATCCGTCAAAAGAATCGTCAACCAGAATAAGTGAGGCAGTCAACGAAGAATCCCGCCTGGATCAATTGGAAGCCAAGGTAGCCGAGATTTTTGAGCAGTTGCAAGTCCTGAACAATGATGTGACCAGTTTGACCGTGCCATATACAGCTAGTAATAGAGACTTGTGCAACCAGAATGAAAAGATCATTGGGAAACCTTCAAAGACCGAGTCTACTTCCTCAGAGACTGCTCCTATCAGAAACATACAACTCTCCAGTTTGAGTAAACCGTTGTCAAAAGATGTTTGAAAAACTGAAGATGCAATGAGAATAAGAGTTAAAAGGATAATTGTTGTTCTACCTCAGAAGTCTGGCACAGACAATCTCTGACTTTAGATTTCAGCACTTGTCGGAAAAAAAATCAGATGACTGACACATTGGTGACACTAGCTGCGGCTTGAGAAAATCCAGAGAAATTGGTGATGGGACCACTTGTGCTGACAACTGCAAGAAAGCCGGTGTATGAGACATGAGAGATATCGGATGTGGAAGCCGATGACAGAAGGCCTTGGTATTATGATGTTCAGAGGTATCTGAAACATGGAGAATTCTCAGAAGAAATAAGCAGAAAAGACAGAAGATTGGGAAACAAGGCAATGAGACTACCGGATTTGGGAAATGAGGAATTCACCAAGTCGGTCGACGTAAGCAGATTGAAACTACACTTTGCTGAAAAAAAAAGGAATTGAGCGGTCACCGAGGGAACAGGCGGAAGACCTAACCCAACAGGATAGGAAATACATACATGCATACACGTAACTTGCATTCTTGTTTTGTGTTTTGTTTTACAGATTTCAAACAGATGGGAACCATCAAGGGGCGACCGGGGACATATGGCGCCGAGGAACACAATGAGGATCCAACCCATCACGAAAAGGGAGTATCTCTACACTTGCATACTTACATGCACACGTCTTTATTCTATTGTTTTGTGTTTGCAGGTTTCAAAGAAAAAAAAAAGAGAAAGCAGCAAAAATCAGAAAAAAAACGGCGAGCACAAAAAGACGACGGTGAAGCCACGATGACAGAAGAATTTCGGTCATGTCTGGCTGAAGAAGATGAACAAAGGCGGAGCAAGGAAAGCAGCGAAGATCAAAAGCGGCAAGCACTAAAGACGACGGTGATGCCACACTGACAGAAGAACTTCGATCATGTCTGGCTGAAGACAATGAAGTTAATGCTGAAAGGGAGGCAACCTATGCAAGTTGCTGTGATTCCTGTTTCATGTTCTTGTAAAATCTCTAATTGTGTGTTATTTTTGCAGGTAAAAGCAAAGGCAGAGCAAGTTAGGACATAGGGATTGGTGCTTGGCAATCACAAGAATGGGAGATAATTCATTAATGGTGGCAGAAATCTATAACTGTTTGGACCATTCACGACATGTTGAAGTGGAAGAGATCCACAACTTTTTGACATTTTAGAGCTTCCTTTGGTATTTTCTGTTATTTTCGTTGAAAGAATCCACAGCTTTTTGACGTATCACGATCTCCTTTGTTATTTTCTGTTATTTTCCTGGAACGAATCCACAACTTTTTGACATCTCACGATTTCTCTCGTTGTTTTTGCAGACATGATCCGATGGCCTTTCTTGACTTCTGATGACTTCTTTTGTGATTTAGCTAACCGTCATTCAGTGGAATATGTTATTGCAATTATTATTCACCTCTTTTGCAGGTCCTATAAATTCAGCGGCATTGCTCTCCTCAACACATTCAAATATACATCCAAGTAAAAAAAAAAAAAGATGGAAGCTACCTCACAGCAACGATTCAAGAAAATTTGTGTCTTCTGTGGATCTAACCCTGGTAACATACCTAAATTCTTGGAAGCTGCTAAGGAATTGGGGCGAGTCATGGCTGCGAAAAACATGCACTTGGTATATGGCGGTGGCAATCTGGGAATGATGGGAGCTGTTTCAAAAGCCGTTCAAGATGGTGGCGGTAATGTTTTGGGAATCAACCCGAGACCTTTGGCAGATGAACAGTTAATCGGGCCAGAAATGGAGACGAGCGCATTGTATCAGGTATGTCTGAACGACTCCATGAAATGATTAATACTGCAGATGCGTTCATTGCATTACCATGTGGACTTGGCACATTCGAAGAAATATTTACAGTGGCGTCATGGGCACACCTAAACGTTCACCGGAAACCCATCGGGTTGCTTAATATTGAGCACTTCTTCGATTTCCTGTTTGTGTTTCTTGCGGAAGCCAAGAGACGTGAATTTGTCACCAAATCTGTGGAAGACATTTTCCTGACGGCAACAAAGGCCGAAGAGTTGATTGACCAGATCCTGGCTTTTGAGCCGAAGCTTGACCCTATCATCTCCAAATTGGACTGGACTGATAGTGATCGTGGCAAGAAGCGCAAATTGGACATTGATCTGAATCGGTAATGTGCCCTGCTGACCAGGTATCCCAAGGCCTATTTGAAAGTTTGTGTTTTATTTGAAAAGTTTGTATTTCATTTTAATTATGAAAAAAAATGAATGAAAAAAGTAAAAAAAAAAAAAAAAAGATGAAAAAAAAGAAAAAAATTGAAAAAAAAAAAAGAAGAAGAAAAAAAATTGAATGAAAAAAGTAAAAAAAAAAAAGAGTGAAAAAAAAAGAAAAGAAAAGAAAAAAAAATTTAAAAAAAAAGAAGAAGAAAAAAAATGAGTGAGAGAAGTCTTTGATAATTAGACATATGTCTGGTGATGACATTGAATGCTGTAGGGGGAAACCCTAGAAACGATAAGTGCGAGACACGCTCTCTTCCGGTATCCTGAATAGATTGATCTTAGTTAGACTCACGAGCACTTGACTACGGGATCCTAGCAGTAGAAGCCTGAGTAGTTATCGAGGTGACTAGTTGAAGAGATAATGTATTAGTGAATGACCGTTTGCCTGGGTGTCCACACTTGTTTACCGATGCTATGATATATGATATGGTTGGAAATAAAGAAAAAAGTCTCTGAAATATAATAAAAAAGAAAAGAAGAAAAAATAGACCACTTATAACCGATAAGCGTGAAGCTACCCATGGGCGAGTATTAGGACCACCATGAGGAGAAATGTTACCTTAAAGGGTAGGTGTGTCAGAAAAAGAAAAGAAAAGAAAAGAAAAAAGAGAAAAAAAAGAGAAAAAAAAAGAAAGAGACAAAAGAAAAAAGATGAAAACCATATCATGTTGAGTATGCTGAAGTAATCACAGAATGTGATTAAGACATCCAGGTTGGTTAGACCCACTGGTTCGATTCTCTGAAACGAAATCATCGAGTTGGCCCACTTAAGGAACAAGCTGCGAAAGAGCCTTAGCACACACACACTAGGAGTCTAGTTCAGATCACCTATTCAGACGATCGGAGTTGAGTGTATCAAAGTACTTTGAAGGTTCTCTGGTTTCGACACGAAGCATTCGTTGAGGATGAAAATATGTTTAGCTATTAAGATTGTCTCGAGGAGAGCAATATAGTATGTCGAAATAAATCATTTGCATCATTATCAATTTTTGCCGGGTACGGCACTCTGCGGGTTGAGGCCCGCATCATTATCAGTATCAGTCTTTGCCGGGTACAGCACTCTGCGGGTTGAGGCCCACATCACTATCAGTTTCGCCAGGTATGGCATTCTAGGGGCGAGGCCCACATCACATCAGTTCAGTATCAGTTCTGCTGGGTATGGCATTCTGGGGGCGAGGCCCACATCAGTTTAGTATCAGTTCTGCCGGGTATGACACTCTGCGGGTTGAGGCCCACGTCATAATCAGTCTTTGCCGAGTATGGCACTTTAGGGGCGAGGCCCATATCAGCTTGGGAGCGAGGCTCCACATCTTTATCAGCTCAGGGGCGAGGCCCATATCAGCTTGGGAGCGAGGCTCCACATCATCATCAGCTTGGGGGCAAGGCCCATATCAGCTTGGGAGCGAGGCTCCATATCAGTATCAGTGTGGGAGCGAGGCCCATATTAGTATCAGTTCGGGGGCGAGGCCCACATCAGTTTCAGTCCCAAAGCCGGGGCCCACATCAGCATCAGCATCAGTTTTGGGGGGCGAGGCCCATATCAGTATCAGCATCTGGGGCGAGGCCCACATCAGTATCAGTTTGGGGCGAGACCCATATTTATATCAGTTTGGGGCGAGGCCATATCAGTTTGGGGCGAGGCCCACATCAGTTTCAGTCTTGGGTGAGGCCCACATCAGCTACAGTATCAGTTTTCAGAGATAAGTCACAGGGTCGAGGCCCACATCAGCTACAGTATCAGTTTGGGCGAGGCCCATATCTATATCAGTTTGGGGCGAGGCCCATATCAGTTTGGGGCGAGGCCCACATCAGTTTCAGTCTGGGGGTGAGGCCCACATCAGTATCAGTCTAGGGGGCGAGGCCCATATCAGTATCCATCAGGGTTGAGGCCCATATTTTATCAACATTTCTGGGATGCGTCACAGGGTTGTAAACCCATATCATCATCAGTTCGAGGGCGAGGTCCCTATTGTCAGCGGTGTTGGGTCGAGGTGCCCAGGGTCGAGGTGCCCCCGTTGTCGGTTGTAGTTCCGGGTCGAGGTGCCCACTACATCATCAGTTCGAGGGCGAGGTCCCTATTGCCAGCGGTGTTGGGTCGAGGTGCCCAGGGTCGAGGTGCCCCCGTTGTCGGTTGTAGTTCCGGGTCGAGGTACCCAGGGTCGAGGTGCCCACTACATCATCAGTTCGAGGGTGAGGTCCCTATTGTCAGCGGTGTTGGGTCGAGGTGCCCAGGGTCGAGGTGCCCCTGTTGTCGGTTGTAGTTCCGGGTCGAGGTACCCAGGGTCGAGGTGCCCACTACATCATCAGTTCGAGGGCGAGGTCCCTATTGTCAGCGGTGTTGGGTCGAGGTGCCCAGGGTCGAGGTGCCCCCGTTGTCAGTTGTAGTTCCGGGTCGAGGTGCCCACTACATCATCAGTTCGAGGGCGAGGTCCCTATTGTCAGCGGTATTGGGTCGAGGTGCCCAGGGTCGAGGTGCCCCCGTTGTCGGTTGTAGTTCCGGGTCGAGGTGCCCAGGGTCGAGGTGCCCACTACATCATCATTTCGAGGGCGAGGTCCCTATTGTCAGCGGTGTTGGGTCGAGGTGCCCAGGGTCGAGGTGCCCCCGTTGTCTGTTGCAGTTCCGGGATGCGTCCCAGGGTCGAGGGCCCACTGCATCATCATCACAGTTCACATTCGGTGGTTCGGGAACAAAGCCCAGAGGTCGAGGCACCTCGCCATCATATCAATTCAGTTCGAAGCAGCAGGTAAGTCAGGTGGCAGCTGGCGAGCCAGGTAAGTAAAAATGTATTGCACGAACTTTGATAAGACTGTTATTGTCACACACTGCACAGATCCCATCAAAGTGGGGGCGACTGTAGGCATTGCATTTTTGCATATCAGCCCAATGATGAGCCTCGAATGGAGGCACTACTTTTTAGTTGCGGAAGTTGCGGAAAGCGGTCGTCGGAAGGGAAAAGTCAAAAATTGACATTTTGTGGATTTTATTCGCTCGTTTTGCTTCGGGTTCGTCGTCGCCTTTTCCTTTTCAAAATCATCCTTCGCTCGGAACCATTTCCTCGCTCTTTCTCACACGTATTCTCTCTCTCTAACTTTCCATGCTTGTGACTCTTCAACTTCCATGCAAATTAAAATTCACCAACCAATTAAATTAATTTGAATTAAATTAAATCATTAAAAATTACCAACCAATTAAATAATAACTTTAACATAAATAACGGATAACTAAAACACAAAATAAAATACACCATTCGCACATTCCATACCCACACATAAATTAACAACTTAATTAAACCAGATTAATTTCCCCACTCAATCCCAAATTCGGCCACCCACTTTCTTTTATTTATTTTATTCTTTCCACCAATTTGTCAACAACATCATGCATCCCACTCTCCATTTCTTTTTTTTATTTTATTTTCAAAACAAATAATCCCACCCACTTTCCTAACAAGCCAAAATACTAAATTCCAAAACACAATCCCTTCCTTCAAGCCTTTCACGTGAATTCCACCATACTCCAATAAACAACACAAACAACAAATGCTAGCCTCACCAAAAAAATACCCAGAACCGCCCATCACTCCCAGGTGAACAAAAGCCCCACACACCAATTTCCTCTCCCAAATTCAAAGAACCCATTCAATCAACCATTATCCCTGCACAACCCATCACTGCCACGGCATCTAATCCCCACAGCACTTCCTTCACAGACGGCACGTACTGCCCCCCTTTCATCAACATGATTCACGCCTTCTCCACTCACAAGACAACACCACCACCATCATCATCAAACTGACGTGAAACAGCCCCTTACTCCTTTTCATGCTTCAGTCTTCATTCATCAGCTCCCACGCCCCTTCACCACTAACTCATTAGAACAAAATCATCACAGCCCCCCTACGGCCAGCTCACTTCACACACCATCATCTTCACGCCTCTCACAGCGCATCCATATCACAAAATAGCCACTGCACCACTGCCGAGCACATTGCACAAAGGAATGTAGACCTGCACTCAAGAATAACCCTCCAAGAACACACAACAACCCTTCAAGCCTCACGTTCAACAGACCTGCACCCTCACATAGCTACTAAAACACATGTAACCACCTTCATGAACCCACTGACTTTCACGGCAGTTGACAGCTCCCTCTCCATCATCTTCTTCCCCACGAAAAAACCCTAGACACAGCCCTCACACACTGTCTTGCCCCTCACCTTCATGCACTGCTGACCATCACCTTCTCGGCATTACCTTGATCAATCTTCATCATCACCATCAATGATCATTGTTCACTGCATCTTCACACGCCACAATAGCCTCTTCTCTATGCCAACCAGCTCCACGTAAAGCCTTTGCACGCAACACAGCCCAAAACCAATCCCTCACTGCCTGAAACAAACTCAACACAGAAAACGCACACTGCAACCTCTCCAATGGACGAAAAATAACACACTGCAAAGCCTTGTTCTGGCCATGAAACACACCACACGCAGACGAGAACTCACACAACCCTGAAACTGCCAAGCCGAGCTGCACCACACTCCACGCACGCCCTTAACTGCCAAGCCGAGCTGCACCAAACACCACCAGCCACTGCACCATTCACTGCCGAGACCAACAACCCTTCATCAATGAGCTTTGATCACCCCTACTGCCGAGACCAAATCACATCACTGCCGAGCACACCACAATTTCTATGCAACCCACTGCACTGCCCATGCACCATCAAACCCACGTGAAGTAACCTCACGCCAACAGCCCATCACACGCACACACTATCGACCACAAACTGTCCTAACCGAGCCATAATTGTGACTGAAACCCTAACCTTGACAGCCCAAAAAACCGTGACAGAAATAACTCCAAAACGAGCCAAGAATAATCCAAGAGAGAATGAGAATTTGAGTTAAAATACAGAGAGAAAACAGCGAGTGAAAATAGAGGAAAAACACAGAGAAATCATGAGTGAAAATAACGAGTGAACCTGAGAAAACAACAGAAACAGTGAACCTGTGGAAACAGTGAAAACATCAAATCAGTTGAAAACGGACGAAAATAATGAAAACGGTGAACCCGGACAAAACAGCGGAAACAACGGATCAGTGAGAACAGTGGGATGATAACCCTTCCGGCACCGTGGAACGCACTCCCGGATAGCGACTAAAAGGTAAGATCTGAGGGCACCTATTTTATTTATCATCATTTATTTTCGTAGTTAATTTGTTATTTTTATTCGCATGAATTAATGAATTAGAAAGCATGTAATTTGTTTTATTTGTATGGATTAGTGAATTAAGAGGCATGTAATTTATTTTATTCGTATGAAATAATGACTTAGGGAATGTGTTTAGCTTGAGTAGTTAGTTTAGCATGTTGTTTGGAAATTGTTCGCATGAAATAATGACTTAGTATGTGATGTGATTTCGGGTGAATGGAGTATGTAATCTTGCTTGCGGTATATCGGATGGAAACCCGGACGTAAATTCCGTAGCCGATTCCGAATGGACGGTAGTGCGGTCTGCACTCGGGATACAATGCCACGTACCACTTAAGATACACATATCTCGTCTCATCCGAATTTGTATTTGAGCATGTTATAGCCTTTAGGTTATTCGTTTATTATTTAAAGCATGATTTAGTTTAGTTTATTATTTATTTGTTAAAGCATATTTAGGTTGTCATTTATGCACGTTATTAGTTTATGATGTGTTTGGGTAATGATTTATACATGTTAATGTAATGATTCAATGTGCTCGTTGTGTTATATTGTGTGGAATTATTTGGATGAAAGCATGTTAGATCTAAGTACCCTTGAGCATGCATGCTAAGTAGACTTTGTTAATATTACACAAATCACAAACATTACAAGTGACTTAAAGTAAGAGACCATTCCGAACCCAACGGTTTGAGGTCTTCTCCTGCGAGGAGTGAGTGCGGCCTTAAATCTTTGTCCCGGTTCACACCGGGTGGCGACTCCATGTTATTTCGTACTTCTCAACCAGGCCGCGAGCCTAGGACGGCATCGCCCAGTTTCTGTTGTCTACAATTACGGCAATAAATTAATTTGGGATTAATTACCAAAGAGAAAATTAATCTGGGATTAATTACGTCAAGAATTAATCTGGGATTAATTTGACTAGAAGAGAGAACGCGATTAATTTAGAATTAATCGGTAAAGTATATTTAATAGTTAAATTAGATTTTACTATTTAATTTAATTAATTGGTCTAAAATAATATATTAGATATATTAATTGAAATTAGATTTCAACGCGGAATTTAAATTGGATTTTAATTCAATGAACGAGTTAATTTAGAATTAATTCATAAGCGACTTACGTAATAATATTGTGAGGCATTATTATTCAATAAAATTGGATTTAATTAAGTCACAACGGAAATTTCATTTAATTCGGAATTAAACGAACCCGGGCCCGAGCGAAGTTGCGTGTTGGATTGTCCGACTTAAATTTGGAATTTGAAGTATGGCCCACCAACTTACATCAATTGTTTGACTAGTGATGGAATTTGGTAATTGGTTGTGTGAAAAGCTTGTATTGCTTGTTGAATACACAAACCAAAACCAACACACTTTGTTTTTAATTAAAAACATATACCAACTTTGAAAGTCAACTTTTATATTAGATTTTGGAAATAAAAAATGCATTATTCCTCTTCCTCTATCCTTGGGCGTGAATGCTCTCTCCCTCCATGGATTTTTGTTGTAAAAATTCAAGCAAGCTAGCACTTTAAAGAGATAAATGAGGTGATAGGGAAACCAATCCATGAGTTTGGAATTCAATTTGAAGGCTTGGAGCTTCTACACATCCATGAAAGTTTTGAATTTTCTCTACCAAACATTGTGAGTATTTCCGCAACTCCTATTGTTTATTCACACACAAATCACTCTTAGACGATCTTGGCATGTTCTAGGAACACTAACACTAATGGCTCCATGCCCACATCATCCATCAACACTCAAGGGCTCTCTGCCCATAACATCGTAAGCAATAAAAATATTTACTTAATATATACAGACAGCGTGTTCAGCACGATAAATAAAATATTAATCACAAATCCTAGACCTCTAAAATTTTTCTCATGACACTTGCGAGGGTCACTAGAACTTTGGTGATCCGCGTCTCGAACATAGCATCCAAAGTTGATGTGGTTGACCTGTTAGGAGCCAACCTGCTAAACTAAAAACTGGTTTGGTGTGAGTTATAAAACTCAGTAAGTAACCATGCTAGTACTACAAACAGAACATACAAGTTAAACACATTAGAAGTTTTTTTCAGAATTATCAACTTTCTATTATCATTTATACTTTACCCATGTCAAATTTTCATATTTACATATTTACATGTTGTCAATATAATGGTCAGACAATCAAAGAACACAAATCATGGATTCGAAATCACAATGTACGTCATATAACATCGAAACCATTTCAATCTCACATATTTATACTTATCACAAGTAAACATCTTTGAAATATCATCAAATCAATAAATATAACAAACTTTCTTCTATTCAGTTACAAACTTAATTCAATTCCAAAAAAAACTTTCTTTAATCACGATAACCTTACAATAGCTTGATATTCAAGATTTATATTCATTTACACATACCGTAGCACACTTCTCTTATATTCATGCAAATATAATTTCAGAATTATTACACATATATGTATATATCAATACAACTTAGCAAACATGCTTTATAACATCTGATATTCACATCAGTTTTAAAATCATTCATTCATTCCACACAAGCATAAACTGTCCATCCATATTACGAATTCTACCATAAACATACACACACTCAGAGATACATATAATCATCATACAACCGACAACGAAACACATATAAAAATCAATACATCAAAGATCATATCATTCAATAATACATTCATACGCCTGACTTACACACACAATGCTCGTACGAGACACATTACCTATTTTAGAATAGGTATGAGATGAATACCGTCCGAATAGATTCCTAACCAGCTCGACTCATACACCAGAAATCATCAACCAATAAACATACACGCATGCATACATATTAAATAACTCAAACTCATCAAATTATTTCTCACACACAAGTACATTCACGTCAAGCAATGTTTTATCATCAGAATAGTTATACACGTACGTATATACACCAAACATATGAATATACATATTATTCCGAATTTAGATACCGTATACAATCTTCATGTATTTTACTTATCAATCAAATACACTTATTTTCTAGAATTCTTATCATAAACATCCATGTACAAAAACTTACCAGTTAAGACATCCATTCATAAACACATCCATTCGCACACCTACTTTACCAATTCAAAAATAACTTAGCTTATACCAATTTAGAAATCATGATTTATTTCATTTACCGATTCTATATACCCAACCTATAATATCTTAACATCATATGCATATTGGAATACATGTTCATATACTTATACATGTGCTTATATATATACTTATACATACTCATATTTTTACATACACGTACACATATCATTACCGATTTATACACTTTCATACATCCATACATACACATAAATATTATACTAATTTCATATTCACATTTTATATGATATCAATAACAAAGATGCATACATGTGGTGGTAGATTATCCTAACCATACGTAATCTTGAACTTTGTTCTCAAGAATATCCCTTAACTATCCTCGTCTAGTCCTAAACACTTCAATCATCTATACATATATATATTTAAACGCAAATAAACATTCAAATACTCATCACATAGATTACTTACCTGGCTTCGTGAGCGCTTAAGGTTCTAGTCAAATCTGTCAAAAACAAATGGCAAAGCACCGTCAGAATCGCAACCTTACATAATTCTTGAGTTAACTAAGACAAAATTCTAGATCTTTCCTGGATAATCAAATTAAGTATGATTTCAATAATTTCAGTTCCAATAATCTTAAAACACCATTACAAACTAATTCATGCCACTAGTTAACTTAAACCATCGGTTTACGTATTTTTTGAAAATCTTCCGAAAAAATCTCCGCAAACACTAGGGAATGGTCCCAAACCCTCGGAACCTATCCTGAATTTATCCAAATACTATCATATCATCATAGACCACTAATATCTATCAGTACGACCAAAAACACAACAATACACGGAAAATCTACTTTAACCGAAAACTTACATAATCTATCAGATCGATCTAACTCGTTCCGTTTTCACTCGGATTCTACCAAATAAATATATTCAATATACTCATACCCAAAAAATTCAATTTATATCAATACGTTACTCTACGAAGCTACTGGATACATCCAAACATTTAACGGAAAACTTGAAATTAACAACTTTTTACCGGGAGGTTTTATCGAGATTTCGAGGGCATATACGAACTCCAAACGATCCTACGAACGCGCTGGAATTGATGAAATTCTGATCGCAATTACTTTTCACTCGTGGGTCACTATTCATCACCGCTTTCTTCCTCGATTCGTATATAACCGTGCACGGAATGGAAAATCCCTTACCGCCAACTTGTAGTACTCTATGAGAGCTTCGATTTGGCGGGTGGCTCAGACCATGAAACAAAACGATGAGGCAAGATAAGGATACCCATAACTCGGGCTTCTCTCTATCTGCTGCCCTTCGTCGGTATTTAGGGATGTCGCCATGGGTGATCCAAACACGTTTTAGGGATGGGGGGTAAGGTGAAGGGATTTGGTTTCTTTTGCAAATTCTGCAATTTCAACAAACTTAATGGTATTTATAGAAATATTTCTGAAGATTACACTTTGACCCCGCGAAATTACAATCAGGTCCCTACCTGTAACATCCCCAATTCAGGAGATGTTATCGGTAGGGGATAGACTGTACTAACCATATAAGCCTCTGACTCTCACAACTACAATTCAATTTATAATACTATTTCCTTTAATTATATATGTATATATATATATATCGTATATATGGGATTGTGGCCCAAACTTACAACTTAAAATACAAACTTAACTCCAAAACTTTATACATAACGACATGTTTTTACAATGACTACACATAACTCAAATGCTAGTACAAAACTTTTACTTGACCCTGACTGACTCAAATTATACTTTTACTCTTTGACTTAGACTGGTGGACTCCATATAATAGTGACTGCATCAGTATCTGTCCTCCCGAGCTTGTCCTCCGAGAATACCTACAAAAATAAGGAAATTGGAAGGGGGTTAGATCGTCGTATGATCTAAGTGAGTGGACGATAAACTGAAATCTGATATAAAATTTTTTGATTATAAAAATCAAGTTCCAGAAATATCTTTATATGAAAACTCTTTTCTGAAAAATATTTCAAAAATCTGGTTTCTGAAAACTATTTCAAAAATCTGGTTTCTGAAAACTGTTCTCGGGAATTTTGGGGTCTGAAAACTTATATGTATCTAGACAACTTGATGTATGAGGGCGTTACGTATCACCGTCCCCCCATATACCTATCTGGAGCTAGGAATGCAAAATCGTGACTTTGGGGTGTTACGTATCGCCGTCCCCCAAAGCTCGCCACTCATGTCCCTAAAACTGGTAGTCTTGGGGCGTTACGTATCGCCGTCCCCCAAGCCACTGAATTAGAGCCGGTAGTGTTGATCCATGCTACTATCTGACCCTGAAAATAAGGTCTATGGGCGTTATGTATCACCGTCCACTAACCCTGAACTAGAATCTGGGGTGTTACGTATCGTCATCCCCTTAGTCCTCTACATGTGCACATGTCCTCTATCCGTCAATTCCAAACTGTATCCAGTTACATACTGGGGTAGGTTTTTCCCACATACCCTAAAAAACATAAAACATGTTCTGGAAGCATTTCTTTCTCAAATACGTTTTAAATCATAAACTTTTATGTAAAAACTGCAATAAAAATGAGCTACCGCCCTAAAGCATAAAAAGTAAGTCTGTTGCATCAATATGAAAATGAAATATCAATTTAAAAGAGTAGAGTCCACTCATTATTTTTGGAATTTGGTTGGCACTGAATTCCTTTATCGAAGAAGATTGTGGTTCGTGTGGATGATCTATGATTGGAAACTCGATTAGTATATTCGTAGTAAATTGAGCTTTGAACATAGCTAAGCTTATTAATACATCAGTATGTTTTATCTACAAGGCTTATCAAGCTGGTGTCTTGATGTAAAGCATGTATACGAACTAATTCGAGACCTATAAGATGACCTCTAATACGTACAGGTAGAACTGGGCTGATTTAGAATTGTTGAGGAAAAATTTGTGTCACACATCGCGACGCACGACGTCTAGAGGCGTACAATAATTTTCCTCTTGCGCATCGCGACGCAAGGCTCTTCAGGGTAGCGATACAACCTGGTTTTCTAAGATTCCGTTTTGCTTCTTTAAGGTCATCCAAAGCTCAAAACATCAAGTTTCACTTCATATTAATACTTCCATACTAAAACCAATACACAATACATTATCATACATCAACTTCGCACAATATAATCCAAGTTAACATCTTCAACACTCATTAATCACATCATTCCCACTCTTAGCTAAACCCATATAATTCATCAAATTTGGGTACTTAAGCTATAACCAATTTATCTTCTTACCAATCAATAATAGACAACCATTAGCATGCTAGTATTTCTATTTTGTCTTCAAACTTCAAAACTTTAACAATTCAAATTTAGGTTAAGTTGGTCTTACCTCTTTCTTGTGAATTCCCTCATCCTCCAAGGATGCCACCTCCAACCTTGCTTCATCTTACTTTTTTTCCTTCTTCTTCTTCTTCTTCTTCTTATTTTATTCTTCCTCTTCTTTCTCTTCTTCTTCTTTCTCCCTTCCACGTTTCTTCTTTCTCTTATTGTTCCAATTTTATGATTTGGTGGATTGTATACCCTTTATATAGTGGGATTCATTTTATATTTAGAAGTTTATGGAAAAGTGTGGAATTTTGGAGAATATTTGAGATTCTTCTATTTAGGTCCGAAGTTACTATTCATCTGAATTTTTGACTTACTATTTTTACCTATTTCTGCTCCGAATTTGGAATATTATTCCTTATAGGTCTTGATCTACGCTTTCCGGTGATATAAAATTTATTAATATCGGAGTTCGTATGAGAAAGTTATGGCCCAATTACCATGGGCTGTCCGGAGTGGAACATCGTAAAGTTTCGCATCGAAGTTTCGAAGAATTTACTGTTATCAATAAGGTTGTTCCATGAATTTATATATGCTCGGACATAATTTTATTTTTCATACACTTGTCCCGTGATGTTTCAGTATTATAGTCAATAGTAGTAGAGAACACCGGTCATTACAAATTCTCCCCCCTTAAATATGATTCGTTCTCGAATCCTCTTAAATTTAGGATCTTATCATAGGTCACTGGATTGGTGGGTTCCTTATAAACCTCGTACTTCGATGTAACTATTCTCTATCTTCGGGGTTTCAATTTGTCTTAACGATAAAGACCTTATCCGGCTAATCATTTGCCAACTAACTAGTGAGCACATAAGATTCTCCATCTTTCTTAATATTTGATTTTTACATCGAACCTTATGTCATACTTGATAAACTACTTCTTCAGAATTCATAGCTTCAATGAGTATCCTTTAAGTTCCTTCAAGAAGTACTACTTCATTTCACTTTCATAAGAATTTTGCTGAGCGTTCTTAACTACCTCATTTTGGATCTTTATACGTGCCCGATATCACTTATCTCCAGGAAATCTCTTTCTTTAGTTCTTTAACTCAACAATCTTTTGACTTGATCAGGTTCTTAATAGCTGATACCTTTAACTCTTACTAAAAATACTGATGTCTCTACGGTTAGGTTTCTATACTCCTTATTTTCTTTTCCAGTTCTAATGTTTCTGCTTACACAAAGGGGTTTAGGGTTTCATGATTCTCTAGTAGTGTCTACCTATGACTTTTATGCTTAAGGTGTCATTTTTGGATAGTTTCTTATTGGTCCTCTTTAATTAACTAAATATCAGGTTTACTTCAATGCATCTTAGTGCTTAACTGCATTCTCTGACATTTACATTTACGCTGACGTTTTGGTCCGCAAAAGTTCATTTTCTTTTTGTCCTTTGTTCTCTTTATTACTATAAATCTGACTATGGAGTTCCATACCAGTTTCTTTCCCAAACCTAGTCATATGTTAGGATGTTCTTCCTTATGTTTTCCATATAGTAGAAACTCATTTTCTCAGTTCTGTATTATTTTGCACTCATACCAATACTTACTCAGTAATTTTCCTTCGCTGTCGATGCACCTTAACCGTTTCATTGTCAAACTTTTTACTTGCTAACCCTTTTGTCTACTTTCTTATTCTGTTTTGTACCTGAAACTTCTAGGGTCTATATCTCGGTCTCCTTATCCGAATGATTTCATCTCTCATATATCTTTAGTCATGTTTAGTGTTGTTCCTTTACATCATCATTACTGCTTAACTAATACTTTCTCTCTTCACCTTTTCATTTAGTTAAATTTTCTTCTAGATCTCTTAGAACTATTTCTTCCAACTACGCATTTTCTTGATTCTGCGAATATCTTAAGACGAACTTCGAAGCCTATCTTCTTTGTTACTGTTTAACGAGGGTTGGGAGGGCGAGAACTTATCCTGAGGCTTTTCTGTCCATGATGATCTGGTGGCACATATCCTTCGCCTAGGACTCTCGTGTATACGTGTCTGGTGTCATTTTCTATACTAAAAAACTACTGCTAAAACTTGTTTAGCTAGCCTTCAATGTCAGCAATCAATCACTCCACATTTTCCATAAAATCGCTCTAATGTCATGCTCTCTAACAACTTTCCCGTACTACCTATATAATCATTCATGTATCGTCTTTGCCAATGAACCCTCAGACTTCGTTATTTTCTTTCTCTGAGTACTGTTATACTCTATTTGCTATTCTTCCTTGAGAAACTTGTTGTGCTACAAAGGTTCCTTAAACTTCTTCCTCCTTACTTTCCGAAGACTCTATCAACTTCAATTACTTAGGAAATCTTTTTCAGGATCTTTAGTTAATGTTCTTTACCACCAAATTCCTTATAAATTGTTCACTATACTCCTGAAATTCGTTCTCCCTGCTCTCTTGTTGCTTCTAAGTTTTTACTTCTTTACGGGTTCCTTAACTCAACGATGGCTTTTTGACCTAATTCAACTTATCATAATTTCAAACTATTTTATCTCCTACTCTTTATCTATGATTCATTGAACTCACTGATTTAGCTATCTAATCATCTCGTAATTCATCTAATCTCTCAATTGCTCTTCCTTATTGGTTATTTTCTTTATTGGACTCTAAATTGGGAATAGGTACATACTCACGTGTTTGGTTCGGTGTTTATACGCTTACTTGAATCAAGGTTTCCAGAAGGAAAAGTCATTATTCATTATGTAGGAAATTGATCAACTACTTCATGTCTCGGGGTCCCACAACTACCATCAATTCTCTAAACTACTATCTTCTCGTTATGTTATCTTTGTACCTGAATGCACTAAATTTTTTTATTACCTTTCGCGTTCCCCTTACCATTTGCACATCATATTCTTTACTCTACGCCTTGCTACTGAGGCCAATAGTGGTTCATTCTTCTATCTGTTTCTTAAATCTCCATTACATGTTCTTGATATAAACCTCGATTTGGTCACTCTATTCGGTTGTCCATACTAGTACTCTTGACACTTCCTAAATATCTCCAACTTTATAGGTCTATTCTTATATTCTTCTACGGATTACTAATGACTTGGGCTTATCTATGGGTTCTATGGCATTTGGTCTATCTTATGGACTTGTACTATTCTTGTAAACCTTGTACTGACGTGTCTGAATCTTTGAGTTATTTGTTGGACAGTTATGACCCATAGCGTCACTATTTGTACAGATCATTGTGTTGTTGTACAAATTAACTATGTGACAAAGGAAATTGCTCTCTTATCATTTGTAATTAGATTACCAAGATATATAAATGATAGGAAGTCCTTATGATTAGTTCCTGGATTGAGATGATATGAGACAGTATCAATCCACGAAAGTTTAATCATTAAATATCCCTAGTTAGAGTATTATCGAGATTGGACATCGATAATGCGAAAAATACTAGTATTACACTAGTGCGCGTTGTGAGGGCATAACGACATAGTTCTCATATATTTGGGTATAGGATACTCATGCAAGTGTAGTAGGAGGTTGTGTTTTACCGATGGTACGAAAAACAGCTTCGCTCTGGATAGACCCCTCGAAATTCCATTGGTAGTATGACTATGTGTCTATGGAAGTCCGAATCAGGGTAGATGTATTTGGTCTTCACCTGAGTCTTGCACCGCTAATACTTGCGACAATCAATATACTTTGGTTTTGGTCGTCCAGGGCTTTAACAGGTTATGTGTACGCCTCTGCTAGGTATATTGAGAATGGTAGTATGTTGGGTGTGATGTTAAGACTGAAGTATCACTCCAGTCATATTGGAGATGATGGTCACGCAGAATACAAAACTGGTTCTCTTATATACTGCAGTCATCGGGATAAAATGACTAGGTCATGTTTATCCGATATAGAGACTAGTTACCAAAGATTTGATATATGCTTCGTACGGGGCAGAAACAATTTCAGCCCCTGCTAACATATCCGGGGATCTCATGGGTCGCTTCCCGAAGATTCACTGATGATGTATGACTCGCACTTTATTAATCTTGGATTAATTAAATGAGAGAGATAAAATTAATCTGGGATTAATTACGGAGATATTTTATCTGGGATAAAATATTAATTAAAGAGGGAGAACGATTAATTTGGAATTAATCGATAAAATAATATTTTCGATATATTATGCGAAATTGGATTTCGACGAGGAATTGAAATTACATTTTAATTCGGGCGAACGAGTTAATTTAGAATTAATTAGTTAGTTACGTGAATAGTGATTTTTCTAGGCATAATTATTTAATTACGTCGCAACGGAAAATTCGTTAATTTGGAATTAGCGAACCCGAGCCTGGGAGTGTTTGTGGACGCACTCGCATTGCGAATTAAAGTGCGGCCCACAAGTCACATCTAGCGTCAAATCATTAGTCACTTTGATTGATGTGATGTCAAGTCACTTTGAGTGATTGACAACATGTCACTTGTGATTGATGGAAGTGGTTAGAAAGCATTAATTGCTTTTGGCTCCAAAATTGTGATTGACTTTTTGGAAAAAGGGTTTTACAATTTTTTGGATTTGATAAAAGTGTATTAGATACACATTTTCTTCTAACCACCAATATAACATTCTCTTCCTCTCTTCATCTCTCTCTCTCTCGGCCATGGTGGCCTTATTTTCTTCTTCCATTTTTGGCACAATGCCAAGAACAAGGAGAAACAATATGAAGTTTTGCGGCAAAATTTCAAAGGTGCTAGCACACTTCCGAAGTCTTGCGAAGGTGATAGGGAACCGCACTTGTGAGCATGGAATCACACAAAGCTTAGAGCTTGAAGGTATCACCATTGCCAAATTCATGGAGGACAAAAACTGCCAAAGCCGTGAGCTCTAGGAGGGAGAAGCTTGAAGTTTTTTGTTCGTCTCATCGCCTCAACCGATCGATGTAAGTATTCCGCAACTTCTTGATGTATTCGCATGTTGTTTCATCACTTTAAATCGATCCTCGGGACCGTAGAAACCCAACATTATTATGGGTTCTCTTCTTCATACCTTCTGAGACTTCCTAAATTCTTTTCTTGGTTATCTACCTTCCATGGTCTTTCTATTTCTTAAGATATACTCCAATTGGGTTTCTTATGGTCGTCTATACCAATGCTGGTACTCTATGTCCTGATGGAGTCTATTGCTCATGTATGGTAGGTATGAGATAGACTCTGTCGAGACAACTTCCTTAACTAGTATCACGGAGGAGTGAGGATATGGGTAGGTCGGGGTCTTATTTATTGGATTCCTTGACCAGGGCATCTAATTATTTTCCTCTTGCTATTCCTCTCTGCGTGCTTATAGTACCTCACATCTATTAGAAGCCTTTACGACTATTCCTTATTTCTTGATTCTTCTGCCTTATAACTGTTCTTAATCATTCGGGGAGCTCGCTACTGTTGGGTTTTCTAGGTCAAACCACGATCAAATTAAGTAAGAAATCATGTGAATACAACAAAGTAAGAATGCGGAAAATACTTACAATGCTCGGTTGGATGTTGAAGAGAAGTTCAAAACTTTGCCTCCATGGAAGTTGCTCCAAGCTTTCTTTGATGTATGTTGAGCTTCCAAGCTTGTTGAATAAATTCCAAACTCATGAGATTGTTTCCCTATCATCTTTGTATAACTCTTTGATGTGCTAGCATAGGAGATTTTGCAACAAAATCCCTTGGTTTCCTTCTTGTAACTCTCGGCCAATGAGAGTTTGTGAGAGGGAGAAGGCCATTCAGCCAAGCCAACTCCAAGAGGGAGAGAAAGAGAGAAATGGCGTGAATGGAGAGAGAAGGAAGAAGATGAGTGAATGTGTTTTTGTTATTTGATTTCAAAAATCAAATACCATTTACCAATTTTCCAAAAGTTTGTACAAGTCATTATCACATCAATTTAAATAATGCTTGTGTAAGAAACAAGCAACCATCAAATCCCATCTACTTTTATCAACAAAAAGTAGATAAAGTTGATGAGGTGATGTGACCAGAGTGGGCCCCACTTTAATTCAAAATCCGAGTGGGTTTGCAAACACACTCCGGGCTCGGGTTCGTTAATTCCGAATTAACGAATTTTTCGTTGCGACGTAATTAAATAAAATTTAATTAAATAATTATGCATAGCAAAATTACTATTCACATCACTCGCGAATTAATTCTAAATTAATTCGTTTCCCCGAATTAAAATCTAATTTTAATTCCACGTCGAAATCTAATTTCGTTTAATGTATCGAATATATTATTTTATCGATTAATTCCAAATAATCATTCTCTCTCTTTAAATAGTGTTTTATCCCAGATAAAATCTCTCCGCAATTAATCCTAGATTAATTTTCTCTCTCATCTAATTAATCTCAGATTAATTATGTTCGAGTCATACGTCATCAGTGAATCTTCGGGAAGCGACCCATGAGATCCCTGGATATGTTGGCAGTAAATCCGGTCATCGGAATATCTAAATACGTGCGTATCTGGTACCATATTCTTACCGATTTACAAGACATGGTTGGATTCTAGCAAAGCACTGTGCCTACCCAATTCTCCAGCAATATTCTTGTAAGGAATAAGCAATTTGTGTTAGGCGTAATATACGTAGTATTGCGTATTTCGATCTAGTATCGAATGTCACATGCTAGGCATGGGACTGGAATTGTGTCTGCCCCGTACGAAGCATATATCGGATCTCTGGTAACTAGTCTCTATAATCGGATAAACATGACCTAGTCACATTATCCTGATGGCTGCAGTACTTAAGAGTACTAGTTCCGTATCTTACGTGATCATCATCTCCATATGACTGAAGTGATACTTCCATCTTGACATCACACCCAATACACTATGATTCTCAATATACCCATAAAAGGCGTACACAGAACCTATTAAAGCCCTGGACGACCAAAACCAAAGTATGTGATTGTCGCAAGTATTAGCAAAGGAAGTCTCAGGTTAAGACCAAATACACCTACCCTGATTCGGATTCCCATAGACACATAGTCATACTACCAATGGGATTCCGATGGGCTATCGAGAGCGAAGCTGTTTCCGTACCATCGGTAAACACAACCTCCTATTACACTTGCATGAATATCCAATACCCAAATATATGAGAACTATGTCGTTATGCTCCCATAACATGCACAAGTGCAATACTAGTCTTTTCCTCATTATCGATGTCCAATCTCGATAATACTACGACTATAGATATTTTAATGATTAAACCTTAGTGGATTAATACTGTCTAATATCTTATTAAACCAAAACTAATCATATGGACTTTTATCATTTATATATCTTGGTAATCTAATTACAAATGATAAAAGAGCAATTTTCTTTGTCACATAGTTAATTTGTACAACAACACCATGTTCTGTACAAATAGTGATGCTATGGGTCATAATTGTCCAACAATCTCCCACTTGGCCTATAGCCAATCACTCAAGTGTCCTACACTTGAACTATGTACGGGTCGCTCAAACTTCTGCTGAGAAACATCTTTCGTCAGCGGATTTGCAAGGTATCATCTGATGCAATTTATATGATCATCACATCACCATGATGTATGATCTTACGAATCAGTTGAAACCATTTGAAGTATATACTTGGATCATTGATGAGACTATTAATTCTTTAGCCTGTGTTGTAGCCTAGCTCAGCCACTAACAAAACTATACCTAATCTAATTAGGATTATATAGATCCAAAATGCTTCTTTTACTGCCTCAACTGTATCAATATTATGCTTTTGTTGTTTATTCAGCAATAGTATCTTGCTTGGAAGATTTCCAGCTCACTATTCCGATATTCAAACTATATATTACCCTTATTGCGACTTACAGTCATTATTTTCGGTTTGGAAACTTACAGCAGTGAACCCAATCACTTCAAGTTATTCTTCTCCAAAGCTTAAGAAATCATCCTTAGTTTATATAAGATACTTAAGGATGTTATTAACATCAATCCAGTGACTATCACTTGGATTGGCCTGATTTTGAGTCATTATGCTCAAAGCGTATGAGAAACCAAGTCACGTACATATTATCCAATGTACGAGTCTTCGGAGAGGGACAACAACTTTTAGATCTATCCCAATAGATCCTTATTCCTATAATAAATGTATTTTCTCCCAAGTATTCTATGGAGAATTTTCATGAAAGCCAAGCTTTCACCGATTGTATTATGGGAATGTCATTTCCAAGAAATGATATATCATCATTATTTAGGACAATCACTGTCAGTGTGCTCCCACTAACCTCCTTATATACACAAAAATCATCTTTATTTTGAATTAAATCATATACCAATATGATTACATCAAAACGATAGTTCCAAGAACGCAATGCTTGCTTCAATTCATAAATGGATCGAATTAACTTTCAAACCTTGTTTGCATGCTTTGGCACGAAAAAACCGTTAGGATGTTTATAAACATCCTCCAAAAGGTTTCCGTTGAAGGAAAGCAGTTTGGATGTTCAGCTGCCATATATCATAAATGAAACACGCAGTATTAGCAAGCATTATCCAAATGGATTTAATCATGGCAATAGTTAAAAGGTTTCACTACAAGCCTTGCTCAGTACATTTGTATGTTGCCATCCATGTTTGTCTTCCTTGAAGACTTATTTAGTACCAATAGGCACAATGCCTTCCGGTATAACAACCAGTGTCCAAACTTGGTTGGTATACATGGAATCCATTTCGGACTTCATGGAACTTTGCCTTAATAGGGAGTCGATACCTTGTATCACTTCCTCAAACGTAGCCAGTTCATATTCCCCAATAAGATTGACATCTTCATGAGGTGATATCAGAAATCCTTACCTCCCAGGATGCTTCTGACTCTCTCCGACTTACGTGGTTCTTGTGTATTCGAAGATTGTGGTACAGTTTCAATCCCTGATGAACTGTTTGTGTTCCATTAAGAAATCGGTGCCTGAAACAGTATTACTCTGATTTTCATCGAATTTTCCTCTCACTTACCACTGCATATATGTATTCCTCTTAGGAAAACCGCATGAAGAGCAACAATTATATTGTTCTCTTGTGAGTTGTATAAGTACTATACTTTGGTTTCCCTAAGATAACCAATTACAAATTAGGCACTTATCCAATTTGGGTTCTAGTTTGGTATCATCCAAACATATGCCCAACACACCTAAATCTTCAGGAATGAGAAAACCTAGTTTCTTTCCTGTTCATATCTAATATGAAATCTGTCTAACAGATTTTCATGGAACCTTATTCAAAATAATTTTTTCATTGTTTTATGTGTATCCCTAGAAGGAAAATGGTAGCTCAGAGCGACTCATAATTAACCTTACTATGTCCAATAAAGTTCGGTTTCTCTCTTCGGACACACCGTCAAATTGAGGTGTTCCGGGAGGAGTCCACTATGAAAAAATACCATATTCTTTCAAATATTCGAGAAACTTATTGCTTAAGTATTTTCCACCACGGTCTAACTGTGACGGTTTAATACTTTAGCCGGTCTGTCTATCTACTTCGAGTTGAAACTCTAAAAGTTTCTGACTTGTGTTTCATAAGATACACATAACCATAACGCGATGTCTCATCCGTAAAGGTTATGAAGTATTCATATCCACCTCTAGCCTAGCTAGATATGGGCCCACTTATGTCACTATGAACGAGGGCTAACAGATCGGTGGCACTTGTACTTTTACCATGTAAAAGGTGTTTTAGGCACTTTGCCTAATAATCTAGATTCGTAGATATTATTTGAATTAGAATCAAATCTGTCATAGTACCCACTCTTAGAAAGTGTGAATATACGAGTCTTGTTAATGTGTCCCAGACATCGATGCCACAAATAAGTCTCATCTGATTAAATTAGATTGAGCTATTTGTTTGTCATGTTATACGTTTGAGATTCATTTATATTCAAAATATAAATACTGTTATTCACATCTAATGAGATCGCAAGTAGATCTCAACTGAAGCCAGTCTCCTGCTAATCAGTAGATCCTGCACATCAGTACATATATTTATGTACCACATCTAGTATCAAAATCCAATTTTGAAACTAGTAGTGAACATGTTTATGACAAACATGCTTGAAGCCGGAGCCTTGCCCCGCCTTCACTTCCTTCATGTCTGCCTTGTCCATACGACAGTCACGCTTTAGTGACCCTGTTTGCCATATTTTAGGCAGACATATTGGGATATGTCCTTTGTCTTCCCAGAAGACTGTGATGATTTTGCCTTTGCCCTTTTATTCACACCCTATAAGCCTTCGCCAAGCCTGGCCTTCTGGGATGTCGAAGTAAGATGCGCATTGCGCTTCTTGCCCTTTTGCCAACTCTGGCTTTGTCTCCTTGAGCATAGCTATTAACTCTCCAAGAGTTTTCTATTGCAATTCGTACTTCTAAGATCTAAGATTAGATCTATGAGATCTTTAATTTCAACATCATGGTATAAGGATCTAATCCTTAATTCTGACGACGGAATTAATGAGTCATTGCGGTAAGCATAGTGGAGTCTTCCAAAACTCATGCTCCACTATTTGGTCAACTCAGGGCTCAGGCCTGAGATGTTTCTCTATCAAATAGAATAACTTCTCAGTTCCCATGACTATTCTGAGGTTTTATTCCCAATTTGAAAATTAAAGCCTTTTAAAAACATTTTCACCCAGGATTATGTTCTAAACGCTAATCTTTCAGTTATCTTGATTTCAATAGTCCAACTATCCAATCAACGATTTCGAGTACTATTGAATAATGATTACTATAGTCTAACTATATAATCAACTATAATTTGATTGGTTAAATTCAAATATATTGATTACTATAATCCAATTATATAATCAACTATAAATTGAAGTAGTTTGAATACAGTCCAACTGTTTAATTAAAACAACAACAAATATTAGTCAAACTAATATATATTTATTAATAAATAATGACGAAAAATGAAATGAGCGTGTATTAGCAAGTATCTAAACGAAATTGCAAATTTAATACTTGCCCCCCACTATTTTTCGGCGAGCCTCTAACCCTCTGTTGAGTACTCGGGAAACCTAGTTTCCTAGTGGGCTAGAATCCCGTTAAATAGCACACAACCTTGACTTTGGCTAACAAGTTGTATGAAACTTAACTAGGTAGATCTCTAAGATCAATTGGATCTCATCCAATTCCTAGATCCAGTAGGTGGACATCCAAGTCCGAAACATATATCCAATATGCCAATATATCCAATATATTCCCTAACCTTTTTCCTCTGAATCAACTAAGCCTTGGCTTTGGCACAACAAGCTTAATGATTCCAGTTAAGCGTGACCCATTGACTTTGGAAAGCTTCGTAATCGATTTCGATAGACAAGAAGTGATCTTGACTTTGGCCAACAAATCACAACTTGGACAAGACATGTGATATAGAACAAAGTTTTCACGATTCAAACACATCCGCAATGGACAAAGGTCTTGACTTTGGCCAACAAACCAGTGCCAATCTTGGATCTTGAGAGAGAATCACTCAATGGAAGGAAATCGCTTAATATTTGTTGAGGGTTTTTCGTGTAATTGGCAACCAATTAATTATCTTTGATTATGTCTCATCATACACCCTTAAACATGCATTCTAAAAGCATAATAAGTCACGATAAATAAATTAATAATGATATGCGGATGGATATTTAAAACATTTTGTTCCTAGTACAAATCTCTCCCTTTCCTCTCTCTCCGGCTAGTACTGTTCTTACTTCTACCCAATTACATAACACTTCTAAAGAAACCTCATTTACATTGAGGGGAATATGTGAGAAGAGAAATACAAAGAGTCAAGAGGTAATAGGCTGGACACGTAGGTCCAATTTAATAAATTCCAAATTTATTACAATAATTTCCAAAATTGCCCTCACCCATCTAATATCCATCTGATATACATTATTTATACATCACATTCATGTATTTACACAAAGCATGTTATCAATCAATCTAATCCAATTAATTAATTTTTGATTAATGACCATCCAATGTTCAAACAGCGATTTGATACAATTTAATTACGAATTATTGAATTATATCAAACTATAATATTAAATCCAATTTAATTTGTATTCAATACTAATTCTTTATTTAATTCCAAATTAAATAATTACACTTTATTAATGAGCCTTTGTGACTTAGATTCTAAATCTAATTTTAACGGGTCTCAAAGCCCAATTAACATCCAATGTCAATTTAATTAAAGACCAATGAGCTTTCAATTAATTTCTTAAGGCATGGACTTTGGCAACCAAAGCCCAATAAGGAATCACCCTTGCCACAAAATTAATTTTGGCCCATTAGGCCCAATTAAATTTTTAAAGGCCCAATTATCATATTTGGACTTAATGGAAATGGTTTTAGGCCCAATTGGATCCAACCAATTAACCTAAACCAAAATTGACCCAACCAAGCCCATTAAGCCCCAAATACAACTTTATATAGCCCCATTCCAAATTAAGCCTAATTAATTAAATTCTAATATTTCAAATTTCACAATTAATTAATTAAAGTGTATTGCCATAATTAATTAGTTAAATTAATATTTCCAAAAAAACCAATTACACTAATTAATTATGCTTTAACTAATCAATTTATGTCAACACAAATTGAAACAAATCAATTCATTCATGTTTCATTAGCTCACGACAATTAGGGACTTTTTTATAATTTTGGATTTCAATCCAATTAAATCACAAACTAATATATCCCAATGCATTTTAAACACATCCAATTGTTCTAAAATTCAAAAATCACCAGAGCTACAAATGGGTTCACATTTTGGCCAAGCCTCAAAATTTTGGGAAAATTAATCCAATTAATTTTTCATCAAATTGATCATTCACAACTCAAAGTTAAACATATTATAAGTATGCTCAAAATAAACAATTGAATAAAACATGCTGAAATAAAAAATTCCCAAATCAAAGTTTAAGAACCCTTAATTCAATTTCATGCTCAATTACGGCTCTGATACCATTGTTGGGTTGGTTTCTAGGTCAAACCAAGATCAATTAAGCAAGAAATCATGTGATACAACAAGTAAGAATGCGGAAATACTTACAATATACGTATTGTGGGATGATAAGATAAGTTCAAACTTTGCCTCCATGGAAATTGCTCCAAGCTTTCTTTGATGTATGTTGAGCTTCCAAGCTTGTTGAATGAATTCCAAACTCATGAGATTGTTTCCCTATCACCTTTGTATAAATCTTTGATGTGCTAGTGTAGGAACTGCATTTTGCATATAAGTCCCAATGATGAGCCTCGTATGGAGGCAATACCTCTTAGTCGTGGAAGTCGCGGGAATGGACGTTGGAAGGGAAGAATAAGAATTGACATTTTGTTGGATTTGATTCGCTCGTTTAGCTTCGGGTTTGTTTCGTTGGATTTCCCCGTTTCAAAATCATCCTTGGCCCAAAACCCTCGCAAGCAACATTTCCTGGGCCCAAACACTAAAGCCCACCCCCGAAGCCCATCAACACCAAAGCTCACGGCCTTAACACAACAATCCCCCAATTAGTTATCAAACAACCAATTAACTCACCTAAAACCCTTACCCCACGTGAACACATCATACTTCACACCAGAAACAAAACAATTTAATACCCACCATTCATGCACATGCCACACACCCTTCATTTTCAACAAAACAATAACAACAGACAAAACCAATTAAAGAACCCTAGCCCTCCACGTCCAAATTCAACAAAGCTCACCTCCCTTTTCAAAAGCCAATCCTAACCTCTCTCTCTCCATTATTAATCGGTGGCCTCCCTAATAAATAACACAGGCAACCACCTTTCACCAAACACCAAACCATAATTTAATAGCCATTCCCCACCCACCTTATAAAATGAGAAACCAATGAACCCTTCTTCCCTTAGATAGACACGTGAAACTACCCTCCTTGCTCCCCTGGAGAGAATTCATGAGAACCCCCTTCATCACACAACTCACCCTAAACAAACCAACACAAGAATAATAAACCCTAACCAAATCTCTCTCCTCACTCACTGCCGTACACATACCATGCACATCCAAATGAACCCTACATTCTCGCATACACCTGCCTTCACCCCTCAACCAAACGACAAGCCCTAAACAATAACAACTCCATCACCAGCCCTAAAGCCATGCAACCAAGCAACAAATAGCAGCCAAATTGCCGAAATATACTGCACACTCCACCCATCACCCTTCACGCATTAACACCTAACCATTCACCTTCACAGTCTATCCACTCAACCTTCAACATCACCCTCCCTCACCTGCTCACGGGAACCGCACTTGCCCACACAAATCAGCGCCACAACCTACACTCAAACACTAGAAATCAGCAGCACACTCCACACCTTGCCTTCGCAAATAATACCCAAAGCCCCATACACCAACTCTCCTACATCGGTTAAAAGGAACCAGCAAAGCCTCACTCACTGCCCCTCACATTTTCGTCCAAACCACTCGGCACATTCCCAATGATGAAATGACTTCACAAACAGCCAACCCCTTTATCACTCATATAGCTACTTGCCCCTCATAAAGCCATGCACTCCACACGTTGACTGCCTCTGCCTTTCAAGCACCCACGCCACATAGCACCCTCAGCACACACACATCAATACCATACGTCCCTGCCTTTACACCTCACGTTGCCCCTTAACACACCTGGCCTCACGTCCCCATTACTTCACCTAGCCACACGTTGCAGCTTCAACCTCAACCTCACGTCCTTACTCAGTCCACAAGCCCATTCAGCGCATCACATAGCCTCCACTAGCTGCCAACAAACTGCCGAGCAACACAACCAGTAAATCACTCCAAAACTGCCGAATAATCCCTTCCCTCACTGCCCAAAATTGCACGCATATTAGGTCCAGAAATACAAAAAAAAATATGTCCAAGAAACTGCCCAAAACCTGCGAACTGCACTCGCAAAATCTACCTGAATACTGCCAAACAGTAAGGATAATACCGTGACCAGAAACACCACCAAATGGAGTGAAAACAGCGACCCGAACAGCGAAACAGCGAAGGAAAGTGCCAAACCAGTAAACTGGAGGGTGTTGCGGAGCATCAACCCTTCCGACGACCGTATACCGCACTTTCGAGAAGTGACAAAAGAGGTTAGACCTGAGGGCAACCATCTTATTTTATTATCATTTATTTTCAGTTATTGTGTTACTTTATTCGCATGATAATTATGAATTGTGTATGATGTGATTCCGGGTGAACGGAATATGTTTCTCCTGTTTCGGTATATCAGATGGGAACCTAGACATAAATTCCGTAGCCGAATCCGAATGGACGGTATTGCGGTTTGCACTCAGGATACAATGCCACGTACTTCTTGAGAGATTCACATATGTCATTTCATCCAAACTTGTATTAAGAATGATTAGGCCGTTAGGAGGTTATGTTTATTTTCACTATGATTTAGTTTAGTACGTTATTTTTATGCATGATTTAGTCTTTACCTTTCGCAATAGGAATTTAATTTACATATGTTTAGATCGTATTTATTCAACTTGTTTATTGTGTGATACTGTATGTTTGTCGTTATGAGAATTTACTTTTAAATCATACAAACTTACATTTAGGCTGATATGAACTTAGATGTAGATTACTTTTGCAAATGTATGTTGAGTAGACTTGGTTAAAATGCACAAATCCGTTCATTACAAGTGACATAAGTAAGGACCATTACGAACCCAACGGTTTGAGGTTTTTCCCTTGGCGAATGGTGAGTGCGGCCTTAAATCATTTTCCCGTTCACACCGGTGGCGACTCCATTATTCTCTGGTTTAGTCTCCCGCGGGCTACTCCGTACTCCCAACCAGGCCACGAGCCCGGAACAGCGTCGCCGAATTTCTGTGTACTACAGTCTGGCGACTCCACTGGGGATAGAGAATCGCCCCGAAATAATGTCTTGTAATGTTTGTGATTTGTGCTTAAATTAACCATGCCTACTGTGGGTTTAGGGAGTTTAATCAAAGGCATTGTTAAGGCTAGGTGATGGTTTGATGTCTTCCTTTATTCACTACATTTCTATAAGGAAAAGCTGTGAAGACACCTAGATAATCATTATTGTAGCTCACTGTGACAGACTAATTTGAAGGACTTGTTGTTTATTCATGTCACCAAGGCGATAAGAGCCTAAGAGGCTTGGGTATTTAAGTGAGCTTGCTCCACCCTCCCTCTGCGTAATCTACAATAGGAAATCCATTTGACAGTTAGTCACATACCGTAACTCGTTGGCACGTACCGTAAGGTATAAAAAGGTGCGTTCACTTGGTCGTTTGAACCCTTGAGTGGGAAGTCCTAGTTGTGAACAATCCTTCGTCAGCGAGAGCCTTTGTTTACACTCATGTAACCTACATATGAACCTTAGTTTGACCCTTAGAAATTATTTCTTTATGTTTGTTGTGGGATCATCATCATTTGGATTCAGTTGGACCTCTTGTCAGAGATATGAACTTGTTGGGCCATTTAAACTGGGACGAGTTCGTGTCCTTTGACAATTGGGCCAAAAGCTTCTAAAATGCTGATAGGCCATTTTGTGTCTGGGCCTCTTATTATTTGAAGTTGTTTAGCCATGTTTCGCAAAAGTATAACTTGTTGGGCCTTTTCAACTGGGACAAGTTTGCATCGCGCAATAGTTGATTGAATGCTTTAAAATGATGACGGGCCATTATATAAAAATCTTGATGAACTTATATATTCCATACATCGCACGCATCTCATGCACCCCATGCATACACGCATCATGTTAACCCTTGTGTCTAAAAGCCATCATAGATACCCATTGGTTGAGGGAGAAGGAAGACTTGTCAGAAGACCATCAGCCAACATGAGTGAGTCGGTCAACGAGGGATCCCCTGGATCAATTGGAGACCAAAGTAACCGAAATTATTGAGATGTTGCAAGTTTTGACTAATGTTGTGACCAGTTTGACCGTACCTTGTATAGCCAATAACAGAAAGTTTTACAACCAGAATGGAAAGACCATTGGGGAACCTTCAAGGACCAAGCCCATCCTTCTGAGATCGCCCATATCAGAAGCAGATGATTCTCCAATCTCGGTAGACCTTTGTCGGGGGTATTTGAAGAACTGATGAGGCAATGACTCCTAAATCCCTTAGAGCCTAGACCACTTCCAAACCCTGTGCCACGCTACCTTAACCTGAACCTCTACTGTCGTTACCACCAGCAGAAAGTCCATAACACTGACAACTGTGCCCGCCTCAGGCACGAAATCCAAGACCTAATTGACTCTCGCAAAATTCCCGACCAGGAAAAAAAACTACTCAACACACACAGAAAACCTCTGCCCACCCACATGTTCAACTCCGGCCTACCGGAAAACCCTGTCATCCAAACCCACGACCACCGAACTTCTCGTATGGGGATACATGACAACAGTGGTAAAAATTAAACGGAGTAGAGGAGGGATTTTTGGAAAAACTTATCAGACAATGACGAGACGGAGGTTGCAAAAAGGGGAAGTGAATGGGAAGAAGAACTACTTCTGTTGGAGAAGCTAATATAAAGGAAGTAAGAAGACGGGAGAAGACGAAGTTGCAAATTAATGGAGATGTTGTTTCCACATCTTATTCAATTAAGATCCAGCATTTATTAATAATGAGGACATCGACTTTATCTGCTTGTTAGAACCTTTTTAATAAAAATAGGACGTGCATTCGCTTACTTGCCTATGTATCTTCCTTTCAACCTACAACATGAGTGTTTTTGACAAAAGCATTCAACCCTGGTATTATGATACTCAGCGATGTTTAGAACTTGGGGAATCCTCAGAAGAAGCAAACAGAAGAGCTAGGATTGCCATTCAAAAAATGAGAAATGGGGCAGTGAGACTGTCAAACTTAGAGGGGAATGAATTCACCGATATGATCAATGTGGAAAATTGAAACAACACTTTACCTGAGAGAAGAAGACTGAGCAATCACCAAGTGAATTGGTAGAAGACCTAACCCGACGGGATAGGAAACTCATGCATGCATGCATACACGTGACATACTTGCATTCTTTTTGTGTTTTGTATGTTAATGTTTCCAGGTTCCTATAAAAAAACTGAACTCAAAGGGGCGACTGGAGATACGTGTAGGCCACAGCGCCAAGGAGCACGATGTGGATCTAACCCATCAGACATAGGAGTACCTCTACACTTGCATACGTACGTACACCTACACATATCTTATTCTGTTGTTTTTGTATTCACATGTTTCGAAGAAGAAAAAAGAGAAAGCGGCAAAGGCAAGCAAACCAGAAGCAGCAACAGTGTTATCAGTTTCAGGAATGAATAAGTGTAGGTTTCGGGGATGAGTCCCAGAGTTAAGGCCCACGACGATATGAGTTTCGGGATAAGTCCCACGGTTGAGGCTTTTATCAACACCATTTTTCGATAATAAATCCCAGGGGGCGAAGCCCAGATTATCAACAGTGGAGAGGAAGAATTCCTTGGAGAGAGAGAAGTCTTTGATAGTTAGACGTATGTCCGGTGATGACACTGTTTGCTGTAGGAAGAAGCCTCAGAAATGATAAGTGCGAGACGTGCTCTCGTCCAGTACCCTGAATAAATTGATCTTGGCTAGACTCACGAACACTTGATCACGAGATCTCAGCAGCAGAAGCCTGAGTGGTTAGCGAGGTGACTAGTTGAAGAGATGGTGGATCGGTGAATGACCATTTGTCTGGACGTCCACCCTGGTTACTGATGCTACAATATATGATATCGTTTGGAAACAAAGAAAAGTCTCTGCAATGCAAAGAAAATAAAAAAGACACTTATTACCGATAAGCGTGAAGCTACCCATGGGCGAGTCTTAGGACCACCATGAGGAGAAATGCTACCTTAAAGGGTAGGTGTATCGAAGAAAAAAAAAAACAGAAAGAGAAAGAAAAAGAAAAAAGAAAGTTCAAAATGAAAAGAAGAAAAAAAAGAGACAATAGAAAAAAAAAAAGACATATCATGTTGAGTACGTAGAAGTAATCACAGAGAGTGATCAAGACTCTAGATTGGTTAGACCCGCTAGTCCGATTCTCTGAAGCGAAATCATCAAGTTAGCCTACTTAAGGAATAAGCTGTGAAAGAGCCTTAGCACACACATACTGGGAGTCTAGTTCATATCACCTATTCAGATGGTCGGAGTTGAGTATATCGAGTACTTTCAAGGTTCTTAGGTTTCGATGTGAAACATTCGTTGAGGACAAAAATATGTCTAGCTATCAGGATTATCTCATGAGAGACAGTGAAAAATGTTCAAATTAGTCTTGCCGGGTATCGCACTCTGGGGTGAGGCCCATATCATTATCAAAAATTAGTCGGGCCGGTATGGGCACTCTGAGGGCGAGGCCCGTATTTAGCAGCAGTATCAGTCTTACCAAGTACGGCACTCCAGGTATGGAGATATCAGAACAGTTTTGCCAGGTACGTCACTCCGGGTATGGAGATATCACTACAACACTCAAGGTATGGAGACGCAACTGTGACGCCCTAGGCACGAGGTTTAGCATGCCAGGTACGGCATTCAGACTATTGCGGCACTCTAGGTATGGAGACGCCACTGTGACACCCTAAGTATGGGGTTTACCACGCCAGGTACGACATTCAGATCACTGCGACACTCTAGGTATGGAGACACAAATGCGACGCCGTAGGTACGGGGTTTAGCATGCCAGGTACGGCACTCCTGGTATGGAGACACTACTGCGACACTCTAGGTATGGAGACGCAACCGCGACACCTTGGGTATGGGGTTTAGCACGCAAGGTACGGCACTCCGAGTATGGAGATATTTCAGGCGACACCTTGGGTATGAGGTTTAGCTTGCCAGGTACGACATTTAGACTATTGCGGCACTCTAGGTACGGCGACGCAACTGTGACATCCTATGTACGGGTTTAGCATGCCAGGTATGACATTCAGACTATGTGGCACTCTAGGTACGGAGATGCAACCGCACGTGAACATATCAACACTTCACACCAGAAACAAAAGCAATTTAATAACCCATCAGTCATGTTCCACAACACCTTCCCGTGTTCACACAATAACACAAAGACCCACAACAGCTACGTTTAAAAGTAAAGAAAAAAAAAATAAAACAAGAAAAAACAAATAAAGCAATTTAAACATAACAAAAACAAAAAAAACAAATAGACAAAAAAATCCAATGACAAACGAACCAATATATTAAAGCCCTAGCCTCCACGTCCAAATTCAACAAAGCTCACCTCCCTTTTCAAAAGCCATCCTAACCTCTCTCTATCCATTATTAATCGGTGGCCTCCCTAATAAATAACACAGCACCCACCTTTCACCCAAACACCAACCATAATTTAATAGGCATTCCGCACCCACCATTTATAAAATGAGAAACCAAATGAACATTCTTCCTGAGCTAGACACGTGAAACTACCCTCCTTGCTCCCCTAGAGAGAAAGCACGAGAACCCCCATTCATCACACAACTCACCCTAAACAAACCAAACAAGAATAAAAACCCTAACCAAATCTCTCTCCCGCACTCACTGCCGTACACAAGCCATGCACATCAAATGAACCTACATTCTCGGCATACATCTGTCTTCACCCTTCAAAACAAACGACAAGCCCTAAATAATAACAACTCCATCAACGCCCCTAAAGCAATGCACCAATCCAGCAACAAATAGCAGCCAAATTACCGAAGAAATACACTGCACACTCCACCCATCACCCCCTCACGCATTAACACCTAACCAATCACCCATTCACAGCCATCCACTCAACCTTCAACATCCCCTCACCTGCTCACGTGAACCACACCTGCCCTCACAAATCAGCACCACATAACCTGCACTCAAAACACACGTAGCAATCAGCAGCACACTCCACACATTGCCTTCGCAAATAATGCCCACAGCCCACATGCACCAACTCTCCCATATCGGTTAAAAGGACCAGCAAAGCCTCACTCACTGCCCCTCACATATTCGTCCAAACCACTCAGCACATTCTCATTGATGCAATGACTTCACAAACAGCCAGCCCATTTATCACTCATATAGCCACTTGCCCCTCATGAAGCCATGCACTCCACACGTTGACTACTCATGTTTTTCAAGCACCCACGCCACATAGCACCCTCAGCACGCACGCATCAATGCACACACCATGCCTTTACACACTCACGTTTCCCCTTAACACAGTGGTCTCACGTCCCCATTACTTCACTTAGCCACACGTTACAACTTCACCTCATCCTCACATCCTCACTCAGTCCACAAGCCCATTCAGATCATCACATAGCCTCCACTAGCTGCCAACAAACTACCGAGCAACACAACCAGTAAATCACTCTAAAATTGCCGAATAATCTATTCCCTCACTGCCCAAAATTGCACGCATATTAGGCCTAGAAATACCACAAAAAAATTGTCCAAGAAATGCCCAAAACCTGCCAACTGCACATGCAAAATCTTCCTGAATATCGCTTACCAGTAACCTAATACCGTGACCAAAACACCGCCAAATGGAGTGAAAACTACGCGGCCCAAACAGCGAAACAACAAAGGAAAATTCCAAACCAGTAACTGGAGGAGTTGTGGCGGAGCATCACACAGCTAAAGTCTCACCAGTAGGAACCTGATCAAACTCCACGCCTAGTACTGTTGTTCCTTAATCATTTTTCTTTACATTTATCTACATTGAGGATAATGCAAGTTTTAATGTGCATGAATATGACCTGTTATAAAAAAAATAAAAAAAAAAAAATGTTTGTTTTGTTTGTTATTAGTCCTAAAGTTAAGCATAAATCCTATGATGATATTGTTTGTTTTAGGGGTGAAATTTTTGAAAAGATAAGTTCCTGATGTACTTTTATCTGATGCTTTGAATAGTTATCTAGGTTAGACTCGTAAGCACTTAATTATGGTTTTAGCAGTGAAAGCATGAGTAGTTAGCAAGGTGATTTATTGAAGAAATTGCATGCCGATGAATGACCCGTTTTCTTAGATTTCTATCATGATTTGCCTGTTTATAATGTGTGGTATGGCTAAAAATAAAAGAAAAAGTCTCAAAAGAAAAAAAATTAAACCACCTATAACCGATAAGACGTGAAGCTACCCATGGGCGAGTATTAGGACTATCATGAGGAGAAATGCTACCTTAAAGGGTAGGTGCATTGAAAAAAGAAAGAAAAGAAAAAAAACAACAAAGAAAATAAAAAAGGAGACAAGAAAGGAAAAAGGAAATCATACCATATTGAGGACAAAAAAGTAATTACAAGAGCTTAATTTAGATATCTAGGTTGGTTTGACCCAGCGGTCCCAATTTTTAAACGAAATCATTAGTTGGCTTACCTAGGAATCAAGCTGTGAAAAACCTCACTCACACACATTGTGAGTCTGGCTTAGATGATTTATTCAAAGACTTGGATTTTAGTTGCATTGAGTACGTTGAGGTTCTCTGGTTTCATTGCTGGGCATTCTTTGAGGACAATCATATGTGTAACTATTGGGATGTAGTTTATTTTAGTTATTTTCAGTTTGCATGAATGTATATGTTTTGAATGACGTTTGTGGGTACCATCGCTGTAAGCCCTCACGAGACTATAACTCGTCCACTAGGGACGCATGAGGGTTTAAAGGCTTGTTGCATACGCTAAATGCAATCGTGATCCCTACGAAAGTGCCCTAGATAGTTTTTATTTATTTATTTAGTTCTTATTTTATTTTTGCGTTTGAATTACTAGGAACTAGCAATAACCTGGTTGGGGTTGTGATAAGTGCACGAAAATGTACTTTAAACATCACTTATTAGGGTATATTGTTAAGTATTTAATTCTATATTTTATATTTTATTATATAATGTTTATCATTATATTAATTTAGAAAGTATTTATTATTTAAGTTAATTTAGTAATTTCCCACTTTACTATTTGTAGAAATTGAAAAATAGAAGGAAGCATGCAATTGTTGACTAGGAGAGACCTTCACGTGGACAATTGTTTATAAAAAGGAAAGCATGCAAAGGTGGCAAAAAGAAGCAAGCTCACTCATTGAAGGAAAGGAAGAAAAGTGGACCATTAGAGAGAGTAGAGTTGCAAACCAAATAAAAGAAAGAAGAAAAATGTGAACTAGGGAGCAGCCGTTGACTATGAAAAAAATACAACACGTGGGCCCTAAACCAATTGAATAGGTTTCAATAACTTGTGATACAAAAGCAAAATGGTGGCAACAATAAATATAAAAGGAGAGCCGCGAGCAATTCATAGAAGAATTTTGGAAGCAGAACTTCAGCGGGCCGAGAATGAAAAGAAGTCAGGGACACGATTTGGAGCATTAAGCAGTAACTGGATGATATGTCTCTCAATCCCAGGCTAGTTTTGGTTTTTTTTTTTTTTTTTTTATGAAACTAATCTCCTAGGCAAAGCTATGGATGATTTTCTTGTACTTGAATTCCTATATTTGTGTTTTTGATTCCTAAAACCTTTTAATGTTTAATAAAATTAATGTTTGTTATTCTTTATTATTTTTCGATTATTGAATCCAAATTATGTTTTGTCAACTTTCATATAGATCCAGTCATGCTTTTTCTATGTGTGATTTGCGAACTTAGTTGTGACTAGTAAAAGTTGTTTTATGTGTTGGTCTTTTGCTGCAGTATTGCATGAGGGTCTATTGTCGACATTAGATCTCGTAATGATGACTTTTGTGTGCTGTTAACATAGAGAAATAATCATTAGTTTCCTAGTATTTGAATTTGTTTAGAATTAAATATCTTCCGGTTGTTGGTTTGGGATGTGAAACCTTCAGTTGTGTTATAAAAGGAATCAATAACTGAATATATGAGTTTGATGCAAGAGAGATTCCCCCGATACTTTGCTGTTTTTCTCTGCTGATATTCCTATTATTTTTCCATAGTTTTTATTTCATATTATCAATTTAATCTTTATATTTAATTAAGTTACTGTTAATATTTTTGTTTGAGTAAATTAGTTCATGTAACAATCTCTCTGAGGAATCGACACCCCAGCTATATTGCGATAGCCTTAAGTATCTTTTGGGTGTAATCACGCCCAGTTCAATTTTTTTCATTTGATGATTCTTTCATTCATCAGCTCTCTGTTTCCAGAGAGCTGATGAAATTAGGTTTTTAACGTAATTTCTTTCCAACATTCCCTAAACACTTTCAAACATCCAAAATTAGTTTTTAAGATCAAAACCAACATCATCATGTGTTATAGAACAAAATCATATTTTTCAGAATATCAAATATTTTTACAAAAACATAAATTTATTCTAAATCAAGCCAAATACACATATTATTACATATTTATAATTACCAAAATATCCTCCAATGGTAGAGATATTTATGAAATTACAACAAAGACCTTGTGTGATTTTGGATTAATCCAATTAATCCAATTGGGTCAAAGTAAATAATTATTATTATCCAATAATACTAAATTATTTTAATTGATAATTATAATATCAAATATTATTTATTATCAAACATTATGAGCTACCCAAGTGTTGAACGAGTACGCTTCATATTGTGGGACTCTCTAAGTCCAGACACATTCGTCATATAAGCCTAGGTTATATGTACGCAATTCGGCCACCTCTGAATTCGCTAAGAATACATACAACCTTTCGGAACTATAAAAGTCGAGGTCATAACATATTTTTAAAAATCCCTCCGTCGTAGGCTATTCGAGTTGTGCTTAGGAAATATAGATTACATTGTCAAGTTTTTGAGGCGCACATCTCATATTGTAGACATGTCTATGATTCTTTATAACTAATTAGAATACAATTTCTGATATATATGATCAACCATAGGTGATCGAATTTGGCCAAAGTCTTAATAATCCTGAGTAATCATCTGGATAACTTAACCCCTTATGGTACACAAACGGGCCGACATATCCTATCTTGATACGTATTTGATTAACGAGTGCATCAGTCCACACCCAATGAACATCTAGCGGTCAGTCCATGAAAGGTCTTTGACTTATATGACATCAAAGTGTGGAGGATCACACACAAAATCAATGTTATCTTATAGTCAAAGGATCACATCTGCTACTCGACTCAAAGAGACTCCTCTTAACGGTGGTTTGTACTTCCAATTATTAGGAATCACCTGTGAGTCATTCAATATTTGCTCCAATGAATATCATAATGTCTATACGAGCTTCCATTGCTCATGGTATATTAGGTTAAACCATTGGAACTCCAATTCAAATATACGAGTTTATAGGAATTCGACCGTATTCCAAAACCAATGACTAGAAATATTTACTTTAATAATAGTTTATAATAGTAATACTATCCGAATATCGGACCACCTAGTGCCCAATATTACAACATGACTATTCTATGGTCGATGTCATTCTCAACATATTTATATGTCAAACTAATATGCATAACGACATTACTATTAACAAGGTTGAAATGTGTAGTTATTTTATTAGTAAATAAATAAAATATAATGTATATATATTATTCGGATTGACGCTCCAAGCACCAACTCCAACAAACTCCCACTTGCGTAATGCCAATGCGGATGGTACCCAAATCCCATCTCCTCCACAAGTTTATCGAATAACTTAGAGGTAAGGCTTTATTAAGTGGGTCTCATATGTTGTTTTGTCCTTGAACCTTTAAGGCCATTATGTCTTTTCATTCAATGATCTCTCTAATCACACGATATTTCCTTTCAACGTGTTTAGACTTGGAATGTGCTCTCGACTCCTTAGCCTGCGATATGGCAACACTATTATCACATAATAATGGGACCGAGTCTGTAATACTAGGCACAATGCCATTTTATGTGATAATATTTATAATTCAAATAGCTTTTTTAGCTACTTCCGAAGCCGCTATAAATTTCGTCTCAGTGATGGAATCAACTGTTGAGCCTTGCTTTGAACATCGTCAAATAACAGCACCTCCATTAAGGGTAAATGTGTATCCGAATGTAGACTTTCTATCATCTAGATCTCCCTGAAAGTAAGAGTCTGTATAACCCTTAAGTTGTAGCTCATCTTCTTCATATATTAGAAACTCATCCTTAATACCCTTAAAATATTTCAGGATATATTTCACGGTTGTCCAATGATCATTATTCGGATCAGAATGATATTGGCTAGTCACACTAATGCCGAAACTCATGTCAGGTCTTAAACATAACATAACATACATAATGCTTCCGATACAAGAAGCATATGCCAAGTTAGACATTCTAAATCTCTCTTCTTCATCTAAGATGCCATTTTCTTTGAAAGATGTATTCCATATCGAAAAGGTGCATTAACGCCTTGCGGTTGGTAAAACTGTACCTTTCTAATATTTTCTTTATGTACGTGGATTGTGGCAACCCTATAGGCTTTCTTACTATATCCCGATAGAGCCTTATATCCAGTATATAAGAAGTTTCACCTATGTCTTTCATGGAGAAGTTCTTGCAAAGGTAGGGTTTCACACTTTTCATCAATCCTATATCATTCCCAATGATAATGATATCATCTACATAAAATATAAAGAATACTATCATGCTCCCACTAACTTTCTTATAAACACACGATTCTTCATCGTTCTTGATGAATTCAGATAATCTAATTATCTCATCAAAATGATGATTCCAGCTTTGGGATGTTTGTTTAAGTCCACAAATAGACTTTTTGAGCTTATAAACTAAGTTTGAAGTCTCACTGGATATGCAACCCTCTGGTTGTTCCATATAGATACTCTTATTGAGGAATCCATTTAGGAAATGGCGACTAACTGCAGTCATTAGAGATGCATAGCTTAGGTTCCAGATCTTAGTCACTCAGATTGGAGGAGATGGAGACTCACTACTGTCATTAAGGATGCATAGTATAGGTCTACAGTGATGTAGTCAGCTATAAGGCCGAATGTATATATTTAGTTCATTCATTTAATTCATATAAACATAATTTAATAAGCATATATGCATATATTTTGGAGGAATATGTATAAAATGTGTTTTTTGTTTTTGAGTTCACATCTAATTACGCAATAATTAAAAACTAAAATTTACTCAAAAATTATATTTTTCCCTTAATTGCCGTGAGACCTCAAAGGTTTTCATTTTGATCATTTAAGTCCTAAATTGTCAAATACAAATTTAAGTGATTTCAAATCACTACCAAAAATGATTTATACATATCATATACATCAAAATACAACTCACAGTAACAATCAATAAAAAACTTCAAATTGTCGAATGGCCCTCCAAGTTTCATCTTTGTGCATTTTGGTCTAAATTTGTTCAAAACAACTTTAGATGATTTCCAATCAATGCCAAATGATTAGAACATCTTATATACATCAATATACAACATATATATGAAATTCTCCAATTTTGATTTAGGTTATAAACCTTAATTTCCTAAATTAATCCAATTAACAAAATTAACGAAAAATAACCAAATCCAACACTTTAATCTAATCTCTACAACACCAAACAAGTCTCACCACTTTTAAACAACTCAAGAACAATTTTATGTCATCATGAGTGGCCTAACAATTCTAGAATGGCAACAAGATCATCAAATAATCAAAAGTACTCTTATTAACCATTAATAAGCATACTTTGATAAACATACATGTATACATCTTTCTTTCATGCTTCCAACCATCATAACACAAACATAAGAGAGTAGAAAAATTTAATAACAACATATGTTGTAGCCAAGAACAAAAGGAACAATTTTCCTTCTAATTGTAAGTTGGAAATACTTACCAAATTATAACATCCCCGACTGAGAGATGTTACTGGCAGAGGATAAATCGTACTACCTCCATAAGCCTATGACTTTCTAAGCTTAAACATACACAACTAATTTTTTCTTTAATTTACTTTATTATGCGTGGGATCGTAGCCCAAACTTAAAATCATTACATATAAACTCTACATCTGAAACTGATAACTCAATATCACACTTATACAACGACTGCCTCGAAGACAAAGACTAATACAAAATTTTTAATTGGGTTTGACTGACTCACACTCTATCTGACTTGTACTTGGTGGACTCCAACCCTAGTGACTGCATCAGTATCCTTCCTCCCAAGCTCGTTCTCCGAGAATACCTGTAACCACATAAAACTAGGAGTGGGAGTGTTAGATCGTCGTAAGATCTAAGTGAGCAGATGAAAAACTGAAACACTAATATCAAATCACTTGATTTTAAAACCAAGATACCAGTAGTAACTTTATATAAAAACTCTTTTTTGAAAACCGTGATTGAATATCTCCTTTGTAAAACTCAACTTTCTGAAATCTACCTTTAAACCTCTGGTTTCTGAAAGTTATTTCTAAAATCTGATTTCTAAAAACTGTATACTGAAAATCTGGAATCTGAAAATTTGGTATGTATCTGAAAAACTTGACGTATGAGGGTGTTACGTATCACCATCCCCTCATACTCCTATCTGTAGCCAAGAATGAAAATCCATGACTTTGGGGCGTTATGTATCGCCATCCCCCAAAGCATGCCATTCATGTCCCTGAAACAGGTGGTCTTGGGGCGTTAGGTATCGCCGTCCCCCAAGCCACAAAACTAGAACTGGGGGTACGGATCTATGCTACCCACCAAGCTCTGAAACTAGGGTCTTGGGGGGTTACATATCGCCGTCCTTCTAACCTTGAACTAGGATCTGGGGGCGTTACATATCGCCATCCCTCCAGTCCTCTACATGTGCACATGTTCTATGTCCGTCAATTCCATGTCTGTACAAGTTCCATACTAAGGTGGGTTTTTGCCCCATGCCTCGAAAAACATAAAAATCATACTTTGAATCTCAAAACTTTACAAAATATTTTCTGAAGAACATTTCTTTTCTCAACCATAAATTTCCATGAAATGACTGTAAAGAAAATCTTCTAATGCCCTAAAGCGTAAAAATATAAGTTTGAAATAAAAATAACAAAATAAAAGTCAGTTTAAAAGAACAGTGTCCACTCATTGTTTTGGAATTCCGCTAGCCTTTTTTCACTTTGTCGAAGAACATGTGTTTCCTGTGATGATTCATCATCGGATAAACTAGATTAGAATGGGCTAAGAAACGTAATACAAAATCAGATTAAAATTTGTTTATTCACGTAAGTGTTTTCACTTTGAAGGTATTGAACAGATATCAAAATATATCATGAACATACGAGTTGATACGAGACTTATAGGGTAGCCTCTAACGCATTCGGATGAAACTAAAATAATGAAAAAATAAATTGGGTAAATATTTATCCATGAGTTGCGACGCAAGGCAGGGCGTGTCACAATGCGGGCCGTCTAGAGAAGTGCCCAAATTTTTAATGTGCACGTCGCGACGCACGATCACTTTGCATCGTGACATATCTTACACCAGAAGCATTTCTGGAAAATTTTCCAGATCGCGTCGCGACGCTCTACCAATTTTTTGTCTTAAACCTATTCTTTCATTCTTAACTTGTTCAATATTTTCCCCCATACAATTCACACAAGAAAATAGCTTCAAAAATGAATCAAAACACTATCAATGAACAACATCTCAAAACCAAGTCATAACTAACCTGATATTTATTCTTAATCTCATTTCTGAAATCTAACAAATGGAGATTTTTCAATCAATTATTGTTTTCTTATCACAAAACCTTCATAATCATCAATTTGCCACAACTCTATAATGTCATCATTCAATAATTTGTCATAATACCAATATCCAAAACTTGGGTTAATGTTCCTTACCTTCTCTATGTTTGTTTTTCCTCATTTTCCAATGATGTCATGCCCAACTTGCCTCATCTTTCTTTTTATCCTTCCTTTTTCTTCTTCTTATTCCTTTCTTCTTCCATTTCTTTCTCTCTTTCTTCTTTCCCTTCTTCATTCTTTCTTATACGTTTTTTCCATCTTCTTCTTTCTCTTTTCTCATTTTAAGAAACATTGAATAGTAATCCATTTTTGATACTAGGGATCTATTTGCAAATTAATTAATAATGGAAATTTTTGGAAAAATTGAGAAGTTTTGAGACTTTTCTAGATGGGTCCCCGGATATAGTTCATCCGGAATTTTAATCTGCGTTTTTGGCTTTCTTTTGATTCGAATTTTAAAAACTATTCAACGTGAAAGTGTTAGATCTCGATCTCAGCTTTCGGACGATATAAAATTCATAAAAATTGGAGTTCATATAAGAAAGTTATGACCCAAATACTATGGGCTGTTCGTAGTGGAACATTATAGAATCCTGCATCGAAGTTTCTAAGAATTTACTTTTCATCCATGAAGTCATTTTGTGAATGTATATATGCTCGGACATAAATTATATGACGTAACACTCGTCCCATGGTGTAACAATATTACAGTCAATGAGTCAACAGTAGTAGGGACCTCAGGTCGTTACAAATACTACCCCCCTTAAATAGGATTCGTCCTCGAATCCTCTTTAAACTTGAGTTCTTATCATAGATCTCAGGATCATAGGTTCATTATACTATGTCATCAGAGATTCTATTTGACTTAACAACGAAAATCTCTACCTGACTGAATATTTACCACTTAACTGATAGGCATTGATATTCTCTATCTTCAAACACATGTATCCTACCTCTTGTTGTGCTTGGGAAAGCTACTTGATAGATCGTGGCTTTAGTTAATATCCCCTTAGGTTCTTTACTGAGAAGTATTACCTCGTTCTTGTTTCATAAGATCTTCTTTGGGTATTCCTATCTACCGTATTTTTGGACCTTTTGTTGTGCTTAATATTCCATATCTCTAGGAAAATTGGTATATGTTTATTTTGTTTTTAGAAAACAAAAACAAATTACACTTTTTCATCTCTCTCCCCTCTCTTGCTTCTTCTCTCCACACGCCCAAGGGGCTGTGAAAACCTTCTAGTTTTCTGTCAAAACCGAGAGTTAAAGGGAAGCCAAGAGTCACGATTTTGTGGCAAAATCGGGAGTGCTAGCACACTACGAAGTCATGCGAAGGTGATAGGGAAGTCCACCCATGAGCCAGGAATCAAATGACGAAGCTTGGAGCTTGACGAAGTTGATTGAAGCCGAAAATGGAGATGAGCAAACTGCTCACTGCCGTGAACTACAGAGGCAGAAAATGAAATTTTTGTTGCCTCCCGCGTCGCTCAACCGATCGATGTAAGTATTTCGCGATGTTCTCGATTGTATTAACACATGTTTATATGTTTTTGATTCGATCCTTGGGACCGTAGAACTCCAACAATGGTATCAGAGCGTTGTTAAAAGCATGAAATGAATTTAGGTCTTAAAATTTGGGTAAAATGTTTTTGAGCATCATTTGAATTAATTGGATGTTTGAGTATGCTTATAACATGTTTAATTGAAGTTGATTTGATCAATTTCAAGAAAATGGTTTGGAAAAATTTCCCAGCAAAATACTTAGCTTGGCCAAAAGTATTGGAGCTTTAAATGTCTTGGTGATTTTGTTTTTTGATTCATTGGATGTGTTGAAAATCATTTGGGGATATTGATTTAATGTTGAATTGAATTTAATTGGATTGAATTTGATTTGGACAAAATAATCCCCTTTGGCCGAGACTTTGAATAGCATGAAATGGGTTTGATTTTAATCAAAATGTGTTGGACATGTGATGATGAAAAGGAGCATGATTGATTCTATAAATTGCTGTTTTAGAAATGTTAATTTGGGTGATTAATCATGATATACACTTTAGGTTAATTAAATGTGAAATTGGATTTTTGTGTTTAATTAAATTGGGCTTAAAATTAGATTTGGGCTTGAAATGTTGTAAATGGGCTTTGTTGTACAAATTTGGGTTTAGGCAAAATTAGTTGGATCCAATTAGGCCCAAAACAGCCTCCATAAAGCCCAAATGTGACTTAATGGACCTTTAAAGTTTAATTGGGCCTAATGGGCCTAAATTGACTTCTGGGCTTATGGGGTAATTCCCGGACTAGATTTTGGTTATTGGGTTCGACCGAGTTGACCAAAAGTCCACGCCTTAAGAAATTAATTAAAAGC